>CM042550.1:18049605-18237105 GCA_023630585.1 Cranoglanis bouderius
GTGTGTGTGTGTGTGTGTGTCAGTGAGAAAGCTCAGCGCAGCGGTGGAGGTGTGTTAGTGAAGAAGTGCGTGGAGGTCCTAATGTTATGTGCCAGTTGCATTTCTCCACTTCACCAGTCGTCCTGAGTCTCACAGCCACGCCCACTCGAGAACCACAGCCACGCCCACTCAAGAACCATAGTCATGCCCACTCAAGAATGCCCAGTTGAGTCTCATTGCCCCACCCACTAAACTGTCAACTCTAAAGACTTTTTTCTTTCTGTCTGTCTGTTTCTTTCTTTCTTTCTTTCTTTCTTTCTTTCTTTTTCTTTCTTTTTTCCTTTCTGTCTTTTCTTTCTTACTTTCTTTCCGTCTGTCTTTTCCTTTCTTTGTGTCTTTCTTTCTGTCTATTTTTCTTTCTGTATTTCTTTCTTTCTTTCTTTCTTTCTTTCTTTCTTTCTTTCTTTCTTCCTTCCTTCCTTTCTGTCTGTCTGTTTTTCTTTGTTTCTTTCTTTCTTCCTTTCTTGCTGTAGAGTTGTGGCTTGTGATTGGTCAGAAGGTGTGGAATAATTTTCTATAACAGTAGCTCTGACAGTAGCGCAGCTGCAAATCACAGGTTTATTTTTATATTATAATATTATATTTAATCGATATGAATAAAAATAAATCAAAACAATAATTGTTGCGGTGTGAGGAATAATATGAGGAATAAAACAGGGGTGTTTCTCACTCTGTCATTAGCTTGTTTTTGATTCATTTCCTATAACAGTGTGATAAAACTGAGTGTTTTATTCCTTACTTAATACAAAAGGCTGTTCTTAAATATCACATTAAAATCAATTTAAAAAAAAAAAATCTTCAACAAAGAACGTCCCACTGAGCCGTAATGGAATCAGTCTAAAGATGCGTTTCCAATTTCCTCCCCAGATGCGTGGAGCTTTGCTATAATTACTCGAGCCCGAACCTCTTTACACGTATTGACGATACGATTCATCACACATTTAATTCAGAGCAGCAGCTGCGTGTCACGTAGGCCCTCCTGCGTCACGTGCGTCAGGTTCCTCTCTGGAGCTCGGAGGTTTAGCTCTGAAAGTGTCCACTGACCCGTGACTCCCTGCAGGACATCTCCTCACTGCTGGATGCCCTAATGGAGCTCTGCATCCACGCCGTTCTGGGAGCTTCACCCCAGCAGGGCAGCTGCACTCAGTCACCGTGAGCGCGCTCTGATTGGCTTGTGAAGAAGGGTGCAGGGGGCGGGGTGTCAGGGTCTAAAGGGGATGTCTGATGGGAATCGGGTGATGAATCATGCTCGGAGTGTATTCGTGACATCCAGTGGGGGAGCTGACCCCATTATGCTCAGTTTGTGTGTGTGTGTGTGTGTGTGTGTGTGTGTGTGGAGATACATGGCCACACATCATATGGCGATGTTAAAGCCCTCACCACTTGCCATTTCTGCTTTCTTATCTTGCGTTCTGTGGATTAGTGCAGGTCACTGTCCCAAGCTGAGATCAGATATCACTTTAGAAAAAAAAAAAAAAAAACTACACGGTCATTTCAAGCATGACATTGCAAACATGAGCTCAAGTAAGTACGTGTGACATGATGTGAACGATATGCGATCACGTAAAAATAAATAAATCGTGTGCGACAACGGCACGTGTGAAAAGAAATGAATCGTGCAAAAAAATCACGTGAAGATAAATAAAACGTGTACAAAAGATGCGAAAATAAATGAATGGCGTGTCAAAAAATAACATGAAAAGAAATGAATCACTTGTAAAAAAAAAAATAAGTCACATATGAATGAATCAAATGATTCATATTTTAAACAAGAAAAAAATCTTGTTGTAAAAAATATGTAAACAAAAGTCACATAAAAAAAGTTAATCATCTGAATAAAAAAAGGTGAATGAATTAAATGATTCACATTTTAAATAAGATAAAAATCATATGTAAAAATAAGTTACATGTAAAAATGAATCACATCCAAAAAAAATAGCGTGAATGAATCATATTATTCATTTGATTCAAAGAATAATAAGAGATGAATAATAAAATTAAAAAGTCACATTAAAATAAATGAAGCACATGTAAAAAAAAAAAAAAAAAAAAAACCATGAATGAATCATATGAAAAAAAAGAATCATATAATTCATATGATTCACATTTTTAAATAACATGAATCATATGTAAAAAAAAATCACATTAAAATAAATGAATCATGTAAAAAAATATGAATGAATCATATTAGTCATTTGATTCACATTTTATGTAAGAGATGAAAAATATGTGAAAAAAAGTCACATTAAAATACATGAATAACGTAAAGAAAAATCACGTGAATGAATCATATGATTCATATGATTCACATTTTTTAATTACATGAATCATATATGTAAAAAAAAAAATTCAGTAACATCATAGAATGTTTGTGTAAAAAGAAAAAGTCAAACATGAAAAGAAGTGAATTGTGTTGAAATTTTTTTTTTTGATGTTTAAAAAAAAAAAAAAAAAAGTCACATGCATTTAGAAATGAATCATGTGTACAGGTCTGTGTGTAAAGTGTGTGAAATGTGTCCAAAAACCATGTGTGTAACTTTCACGTGTGAATCACGTGATTATTTCACATGTAAAGTTTTTTTTCTTTAATTCGCTGATTTGCTAATTTCGCTAACAGAGACGTAGCAAATGCTAGCATGTAGCCATCTGTTTTCTATCTGATTGTGATGATGCTAGTCGTCTGTGTAGGATCAATAATTTGCCTGAATTAGTCTGTGCATCAGGCTGTGTGTGTGTGTGTGTGTGTGTGTGTGTGTGTGTGTATATGTGTGTGTGTGTGTGTGTGTGTGTGTGTGTGTGTGTGTGTGTGTGTGTGCGCACATAATAGAAAGCTAAAGCACTAAAACTCTTAAAATTGTCTGTTCCCTCTGGGTGGGAGGAGCCTACACTCTCTCCCCTGTCATTCACAGTGACACAAGCTAACTGGTTTATACGTATATATATATGGAACCCTGTGTGCGCTTCTGCTGTTGTGTTCTGCTGTTGAGATGCTTTTCTGCTCACCACGGTTGTAAAGAGTGGCTATTTGAGTTACCGTAGCCTTCCTGTCAGCTTGAGTCATTCTTCTCCTGGCCATTCTCCTCTGAACTCTCTCATCAGCAAGTCATTTCCGTCCATAGAACGCTGGATGTTTTTTTGTTTTTCGCACCCTCAGTGTTACAATCTAGAGTCTGCTGTGTGTGAAAATCCCAGGAGATTTCTGAAAAATAACGCAAAATACTCAAACCAGTCCGTCTGCCCAGCTCAAAGTCACTGAGATCGCTGAGATTTATTCTCTGTTCTGATGTTTGACGTAAACATTAACTGAAGCTCTGGACCTGTATCTGCATGACTTTATGCATTGAGCTGCTGAGCTGCTGACACATGATTGGCTGATTGGATAATTGCATAAATGAAGGGTGTGTGTGTGTGTGTGTGTGTGTGTGTGTGTGTGTGTGTGTGTGTGTGTGCAGGCAGAGGTGACGTGTCCCTGCAGGAAACTAGGCCTGCTAGAGGACTCGCTCTATGTGGGACAGAGTAAAGACAAAAAGAAACGAGATTGTTCTTCAGCTTTGTGTGAAGAGTGAAACTCAGACCCTTCTCTCTCTCTCTCTCTCTCTCTCTCTCTCTCGCTTTCTCTCTCTCTCTCTCTCTCTCTCTCGCTTTCTCTCTCTCTCTCGTTCTTTCTCTCTCTCTCTCTCTCTCTCGCTCGCTCTCATTCATCCAAAACGATTTATTTTATTTTATGTTTTCTAAATCTGGTCAGTCTGATGGGTTTAAAATAAGTCATCTCACTCTCATGTCCAAGTCAGGTCCAACATCTCCAAGCTGCTCTTCAAGGTTGAGTCCAGAATAAAAGCCCCATTTAAACTCTTATTTTTTTTAAAAAATTCATTTCTTTTTTCATCGCAGGATTTTATTTGGTAACCAGTTGCGAGAGTGAGGAGTGTAATATTAATATACACATGTTAAAGAAAGAATTATTTATGAAGCTTTTTCAACTCCACATCAAGAAGTCATCAAGATCATCAAGTCATGAAGATTGTGGCTTAAATAGGTTAAGTGTGGGTTAAGTGTGGGTTAAGTGTGAGTTAAGTGTGGGTTAAGTGTGAGTTAAGTGTGAGTTAAGTGTGGGTTAAGTGTGAGTTAAGTGTGGGTTAAGTGTGGGTTAAGTGTGAGTTAAGTGTGGGTTACGTGTGGGTTAAGTGTGAGTTAAGTGTGGGTTAAGTGTGGGTGAAGTGGGAGGTAAGTGTGGGTTAAGTGTGGGTTAAGTGTGGGTTACGTGTGGGTTAAGTGTGAGTTAAGTGTGGGTTACGTGTGGGTTACGTGTGGGTTAAGTGTGAGTTAAGTGTGGGTTAAGTGTGGGTTAAGTGTGAGTTAAGTGTGGGTTAAGTGTGGGTTAAGTGTGAGTTAAGTGTGGGTTAAGTGTGAGTTAAGTGTGGGTTAAGTGTGAGTTAAGTGTGAGTTAAGGTTAAGTTGTAAGATTCTAGCTCAAGGATCGATGGGTTCTCTGCATTCTCTCTCTCTCTCTCTCTCTCGCTCTCTCTCTCTCTCGTCCCTTGAACCTTATCAGCACTCTGCTTGACCCCAACTTCTCTTTTGAATGAACTGAATGAATAAATCGCTCCAGAGATTGCAGTAGTTCCCTGGTGGAGCAACAGAACCACTGCAACATACCTTCATCTAAGATCTTTTATCAAACCGGGAAGACTTTCAGTTATTCAGGCATGTTGACCTTCTCTCCTCTTCTCTTCTCTCCTCTTCTCTCCTCTTCTCTTCTCTTCTCTCCTCTTCTCTCCTCTCCTCTTCTCTTCTCTCCTCTCCTCTCCTCTTCTCTCCTCTCCTCTCCTCTTCTCTTCTCTTCTCTTCTCTCCTCTTCTCTTCTCTCCTCTTCTCTTCTCTCCTCTTCTCTTCTCTTCTCTCCTCTTCTCTTCTCTCCTCTCTTCTCTCCTCTTCTCTCCTCTTCTCTCCTCTTCTCTTCTCTCCTCTTCTCTTCTCTTCTCTTCTCTCCTCTTCTCTCCTCTTCTCTCCTCTCCTCTTCTCTCCTCTTCTCTCTTCTCTTCTCTTCTCTCCTCTCCTCTTCTCTTCTCTCCTCTTCTCTTCTCTCCTCTTCTCTCCTCTTCTCTTCTCTTCTCTCCTCTTCTCTCCTCTTCTCTCCTCTTCTCTTCTCTCCTCTCCTCTTCTCTTCTCTCCTCTTCTCTATTCTTCTCTCCTCTCCTCTTCTCTTCTCTCCTCTTCTCTCCTCTTCTCTCTTCTTCTCTTCTCTTCTCTTCTCTTCTCTTCTCTCCTCTCCTCTCCTCTCCTCTTCTCTCCTCTCCTCTTCTCTCCTCTCCTCTCCTCTCCTCTCCTCTCCTCTTCTCTTCTCTTATCTTCTCTTCTCTTCTCTCCTCTTCTCTCCTCTTCTCTTCTCTCCTCTCCTCTTCTCTTCTCTCCTCTTCTCTCCTCTTCTCTCTTCTTCTCTTCTCTTCTCTCCTCTTCTCTATTCTTCTCTCCTCTCCTCTCCTCTTCTCTCCTCTCCTCTTCCTCTCCTCTTCTCTCCTCTTCTCTCCTCTCCTCTTCTCTCCTCTCCTCTCCTCTTCTCTCCTCTTCTCTTCTCTTCTCTTTCTCTCCTCTTCTCTCCTCTTCTCTCTCTTCTCTCCTCTTTCTCTCTCTCTCCTCTTCTCTTCTCTTCTCTCCTCTTCCTCTTCTCTTCTCTTCTCTCCTCTTCTCTTCTCTTCTCTCCTCTTCTCTCTCTCTCTCTCCTCTTCTCTCCTCTCCTCTTTCTCTCTCTCTTCTCTCCTCTTTCTCTTCTCTCCTCTCTCTTCTCTTCTCTTCTCTCCTCTTCTCTCCTCTCTCTCTCTCCTCTTCTCTCTCCTCTCCTCTTCTCTCCTCTTCTCTTCTCTTCTCTCCTCTCCTCTTTCTCTTTCTCTCCTCTTCTCTCCTCTTCTCTTCTCTCCCTCTCCTCTCTCTCTCTTCTCTCCTCTCTCTCTCTCTCTTCTCTCCTCCTTCTCTCCTCTTCTCTTCTCTTCTCTCCTCTTCTCTTCTCTTCTCTCCTCTTCTCTTCTCTCTTCTCTCCTCTTCTCTCTCCTCTTTCTCTTCTCTCCTCTCTCTCTCTTCTCTTCTCTCTCTCTTCTCTCCTCTCTCTCCTCTTCTCTTCTCTCTCCTCTTCTCTCCTCTTCTCTCCTCTTCTCTTCTCTTCTCTCCTCTTCTCTCCTCTTCTCTCTTCTCTTCTCTTCTCTCCTCTCCTCTTCTCTTCTCTCCTCTTCTCTTCTCTTCTCTCCTCTTCTCTCCTCTTCTCTCTTCTTTCTCTTCTCTTCTCTCCTCTTCTCTATTCTTCTCTCTCCTCTCCTCTCTCTCTTCTCTCTCCTCTTCTTCTCTCTCCTCTTCTCTCTTCTTTCTCTTCTCTTCTCTCCTCTTCACTATTCTTCTCCTCTCTCCTCACCTCTCCTCTTCTCTCCTCTCCTCTTCTCATCTCTCTTCTCTTCTCTTCTCTCTCCTCTTCTCCTCTCTCTCCTCTCCTCTTCTCTCCTCTCTCCTCTCCTCTCCTCTCTCTCTCTCTCTCCTCTCCTCTTCTCTCCTCTCCTCTTCTCTCCTCTCCTCTTCTCTCCTCTCCTCTTCTCTCCTCCTCTTCTCTTCTCTCCTCTTCTCTCCTCTTCTCTTCTCTTCTCTCCTCTTCTCTTCTCTTCTCTTCTCTTCTCTCCTCTTCTCTCCCTCTTCTCTTCTCTCCTCGTCTCTTCTCTTCTCACTTCCTCTTGTTTTTACTCTACTCTTCTCCCCTCGCTCTTCTCTTCTTTTTGCTTTTCTTCTCTGCTCTCTTCTCTTCTTCTAATGTCTTCTCTTTTTCTTCATTTTTTTCATGATGGTTTATTGTACAGAGCAGTACTGCAGTCACAGTCGCAGTCACAATAAATCTGAATCCTCTCGGCTACAGTGTGCTGACCATAAAACTCTCTCCTCCTCCTCTCTTCTCCTCCTCTCTCCTCTACTCTCTCTTCCTCCTCCTCTCTCCTCCTCTTCCCCATCTTCCTCCTCTCTCCTCCTCCTCATTCCTTTTCCTCTTTCCTCCTCCACACTACTCCTCTTCCTCCTTTTCTGTCCTCCTCCTCTCTTCTCCTCCTCTCTCTTCTTCCTCCTCTCTCCTCCTCCTCTCTCCCGAACACGAAGTGACTCATGTTCAGATCTGTTTTTTCCCTGTGGTCGCAACACCAGATTATTGTTTCAGAGCTCGAGGACCAAACACCCCGGTGTGTTTCTCCTCTCAGCGGCCAAAGTCAATTACAGCGGTATGAGATTACGCAGGGACGGAGTGTGTGGACGAACGTGCTCTCCTTCCCCTGAGGCACGAGGGCAAAAGCAATAACTTCATCCACTTGACCCTGCTGCTCTTTTACGCATGCTACTCACACACACACACCCACACACACACACACACACACACACACACACACACACACACACACACACACACACACACACACACACACTCAGGGAGCTAATCAAACCCGAGCTGAGACCACCACCACTCCGTTTCACCTCCTACACCCATGTCGCACTTTAGAGAGAATGAAAAAGAGACAGACACTTAATCAATTTATTTTGGAGGAAGCGAAGAGCAGGGTGACCCACAACACACACACGCACACACACACACACACACACACACACACACACACACACACACACACACACACACACACACACACACACACATCTTGGTGGATTTTTATGCCCTCAGCTCCAGTGTTATTGTACTTTTGATTTATTTTATTACATTTGTTCTGTCAGGATTATCATTTTGTAAATATTTTTTAAATTATTTATTTTGAAATTATATTTATATTGCAATTAAAAATCAATAACCAAAAAGCTTGAGGTATCATTCATGGTTACATTTAGTACTTTAAATATTAATATATTCAATAATTCTGTCACCTTAATACTGTTTTAGCAAAATTAATTAATTAATTAATTAATTAATCAATCAATTAATTAATGTATAACTATTATTATGTGTCTATTAGATTTCTTACATAATTATAAACATAACACACATTATATTGTGTTTTGTTCTATATTTATATCATATTATACTACCTGTATTATTTTAGTTAGTTTTAGGGCTAGTATATGAAGTCTTTTTTTAATTTTTGATTCTTGTTTTATTTCAGATATATTTAAGGTAATTATACAGTAGTGTTATGTTCTATCATATAGCACAAAAACACAGCTTTAAAACTTTTATCTTAAAGCTACTTATTCAATGCAAAATTTCCAGAGAAATAATAATAATAATAATAATAATAATAATAATAATAATAATAATAATAATAATAATAATAATAATAATTTTAAGAAATTTAAATGATACAGTTAGACATTTAGTGTTTTGAGTTACACAGAAAAATATCTATTAAAATATTAAGTTGAAATACGAAAATGAAACATTTCTAATAACTTCTTAATAACTTTATTTATAATAACTACTTTAATAACTTAATTTTGTTTTACTTTGTTTGGGGGCACAAACATTTAGTACACAAAGTCTTTAGAGAAACAGAACAAAAGTCCTTCAATAATAATAATAATAATAATAATAATAATAAAAATAATAATAATAATAATAATAATCTCTAACCCCCTTGTTCCAGTTGAAGTCTCCTTTATTGACTCTAACACAAATAAAGCAGTGTTTGTCTGTGTGTGTGTGTGTGTGTGTGTGTGTGTGTGTGTGTGTGTGTGTGTGTGTGTGTGTGTGTGTGTGTGTGTGTGTGTGTGTGTGTTTTGTTCGAATTCGTGGTCTTACACTCTGACACTGTGGCTGAACTTCATCTCAGCTGAAATACACAAAGCATCTATTGTCCTGAATCTCTCTCTCTCTCTCTCTCTCTCTCTCTCTCTCTCTCTCTCTCTCTCTCTCTCTCTCTCTCCTCTCCTCTGTTATTCCTCCCACTGTATTTGTGTGACACGATGAAAGTCTTTAATACATCAGACCATCTGAGCTTCTATGTGTGTGTGTGTGTGTGTGTGTGTGTGTGTGTGTGTGTGTGTGTGTGTGTGAGATGTGATACAGGAGATATTTAAAGCTTGGCTCTGTGGGTATTAGGTGAGAACAGAAGTGATGATGAATTGCATGAAGTTTTTATTTTCACATTCCCGATTCACAGGCAAAGGACTTTAATTATGTTCAGATCGAGACGACGGAGTTTTTCTTGAACCTTCGTGTTCTGAATCCTTGGAATGAAAACGCTTAAGATATTATTCATGAAAGACACTTTTAATCCATTAAATAGGACAAATTTGTCACTTCAATCAATAATAAAAATGAATTTGGAAAAGAATTCATGCCTGGTATTTATTTTATGTCTATTAGATATAAATAGCTATATGTAAAATTATATTGTACATATATTATATTGTATTTTGTTATTTATTTATGTGGTATTATACTGTATTTAATGTTTATTTTTTAAAAAAAAATTCCCAATTTGTCTTCTTTAAATTTATTTTATTTTTCATGAAAATAAGAGTGAAAATAATTGCTGGAAGAAATTGGATACAACTAAAATCATGTGTGTGTGTGTGTGTGTGTGTGTGTGTGTGTGTGTAGTTCTCCAAGGAGAAGTACCTGTTGGAGTCTCCCCCGGAGAAGCTGAGGAAGGAGCTGGAGGAGGAACTCAAACTCAGCAGCAGTGACCTGAGGAGCCACGGCTGGTACCATGGCCGCATCCCACAGGAGGTGTGTGTGTGTGTGTGTGTGTGTGTGTGTGTGTGTGTGTGTGTGTGTGTGTGTATGTACCGTATTATTTATTTATTTCCTCCTGTGTTAAATTTATCTAGTACCTTTCTAACACCCAAGGTCGCTTTACAAAGAAATATATAAATAAATAAATGTATAAAGTTAAAAGTAAATAAATACATTTATAAGTAAATAAAGTACAGTAACTACTTTATTTCTGTATGTACAGTGTATGTCACAAGGTTGTACGTATGGTTTACATGTTATATGAATTTATTCTAGCATTCGTTTTGCAAAATATATCCTAATTATATATCCTAACTAATTATTTACACATGCACATTTATGCGTTTCTATATTTTCAGTATGTGCAGGTTAAGATTAGAGACTAACAGGTAAACATTGATGTATTGTACTGTAGTATTGTGTGTGTGTGTGTGTGTGTGTGTGTGTGTGTGTGTGTGTGTGTGTGTGTGATAGTTAGCATAAAGCACTCTGTTAGCTGCCCACGCCGTCTGTGGTGTGACTACAGCCATCTGTGTATTGGTGTTAGTCCAGCTGGAGGACAGGAATCTCCACATCCTTCTCTTTAAGCCTGATCTGGTGGTGGTCATGATGCTGCTGCAGTAAAACAGAGCCGTGCTCACAGCGCCCTCTGGTGGAGAGTTCTGGTTTAAACGTTATAACGGTAGTACCAGGATGGTGAGGAAGGGGTGCCAATACTTATGACACAGCTTCATTAATTCAAAGCGGTGCCTATGGTGGAAAGAATTGGGCCAAAGTGGTGTTGCCAGTGTGCCTGTCACTCCTAGTAAGGAGGCGTGGCCTCTGTGTGTCTGTCAGTCCAAAGGTAGTAGGTGTGGCATCTGTGTAAATCAATTCAAAGGAAAGAGGCGTGGTCTTTGTTTCTGTCAGTTCAAAGGTAGGAGGCTTGAGTTTTGTGCCTGTTGATCCAAGTGAAAGATGCGTGGCCTCTCTGTGTCTGTCTGTCTTAATCAAGGAGGAGTGGTCTCTGTACCTGTCAGTCCAAAGGAAATGGGCATGGCCTCTGTGTATACAGGTTCAAGGAAAGGAGGTGTCGCCTCTGTGTATACAGGTTCAAGGAAAGGAGGTGTGGCCTCTGTGTATACAGGTTCAAGGAAAGGAGGTGTGGCCTCTGTGTATACAGGTTCAAGGAAAGGAGATGTGGCCTCTGTGTATATAGATTCAAAGAAAGAAGGCGTGACCTCTATGTATATAGGTTCAAAGAAAGGAGGTGTGGCCTCTGTGTATATAATTAAAGAAAGGAGGTGTGGTCTATGTGTATATAGGTTCAATGAAAGGAGGCGTGGTTTCTGTATCTGGCAGTTTGAAGGTAGGAGGTGGGCTTTGTGTGTATATCTGGTCAAAGGAAGGAGGTGTGGTTTCTATGTCTGTCAGACTTACGAAAGAAGGCGTGGCCTCTGTGCCTGTCCAATAGAAGGAGGTGTGGCTTTTGTACCAGATAATTGATAACTATAATTATATTATAATAATACTATTATTATTATTATTATTATTATTATTATTATTATTATTATTATTATTATTATGTTAGATTATAGATAGTTATATTAGATACATTTTACTAATTTATAGATTATATTATAGATATAATACAGTAATATAATGTTAATTATTGTAATTATTATAATACAATGCAGAATACATATTATGGAAGATGTAAGCTTTAATTTATAGCACAACCATTTAAATCTGCAACCTGAAGGAGGAATTATTCGTAATTGTTCTGATTAAAATAATTGTTTTTAGAGCTGTACAGATCTTCCAGTTTCTGCACGTGTAACATATAACATCTAAAACTTCTCTGCAGGTGTCGGAGACGCTGGTTCTGCGCAGCGGGGATTTCCTGGTACGAGACTCTCTGGCCAGCGCGGGTGATTATGTGATCTCGTGTCGCTGGCAGCAGGACGTGGTGCACTGCCGCATCAGTAAGGTTCTGGTGAAGAGCGGACAGACGAAGGTGCAGTTCCTCCTGGAGGACGAGACCTTCGACTCGCTGCCCACTCTGATCCGGCACCACGCTGGCACCGGCCGGCCCGTGTGCCAGCGCTCGGGCGCTCAGCTGCTGTGCCCCGTCAACCGCACACTGCCCCTCAGGTACCTGGAGGCCACGTTTGCCCTGGCGAGCGGGAGACCGGGGTCACATTCACCATCCGCTCAGCGGGGGGCACACATCAAGCGACGCAGCGTCACCATGACCGATGGCCTGACCACCGAGAAGATCATCCCACACAGGTGAGCGAGGAAGAAGAAGATGATGATGATGATAATGATGATGATGATGATGATGATGATAATGATGATGATGATGATGATGATGATGGTGATGAACAGGTTTATAGAGACTGGTGAGGGAAAGACTGTTTATAGCTGCTATAACGTAAGTGAGAACAGGAACTAATTTGTTTCGCGAACATTAGAGGTAACTATAAACGGATAAAAATAAGACTCTTCGAATGAATAAAAATTGTAATCGTTGGCTAATTACTGTGGTGTAAGAGGAATAAAATACTCAGGATGTGCTGTTATAGGAAAATAATCAACTTTAGTGTGGTAACAGTGACTCATCACACCACATCACTCATTAGTTTTCTATAACAGCACAACACACACAGTGTTTTATTACTTCCCTTTTTTGTGTTACATTCACTGAAATGAAATGCCCCCCGATTATATTTTTTCCCATACATTGTTTATATAAAGAGTAATTTTATGATCAAAGGAACTCTAAAAACATCGCTGGTGTGATGTGAACGGAGTCTAACTGTCCATCTTGCGTCACCAGCGATGCCGAGTCGAGTGAAGCTGCCGATTCTCGAGTGTCAGACACCAAAGTGAAGACGGAGCAGGGATGCAGCTGGTGTGTGTGTGTGTGTGTGTATGTCTGTGTTGGAGTTTGTGCATGTGTGTGTGTGTGTGTGTGTGTGTGTGTGTGTGTGTGTGTGTGTGTGTGTGTGTGTGTGTTCTAGTATAGACCTCTCCCTCATTCTCACTCTTCTCTCCACAGTGGTTGTTCTTTCACTTCAAGTCCCAGCATGCATTGCGTCTGATCTGAGCACTGAATGTGTCACCAGCTCGTTTAGTCTTGTAGCAGCACGAGTTTAGCTAGACGTGTGTCGTGCTAGTCGTAGCTTCACCATACAGGATAGAAGCTCTAAGGTGAAGAAGGAGTGTGTTAAGTTGTGTATTTAATATGTGTGTGTGTGTGTGTGTGTGTGTGTGTGTGTGTGTGTGTGTGTGTGTGTGTGTGACTCCAGTCCATCCACAGTCCACCATAAAGACGCCATGAGGAACTGTGCGCTCAGTATGGACCAGATCCAGGACATGCGCTGTCCCCTGTCCCCTGTAGATGAAGCTCCTCTCTCACCTGCCTACACTTCCAGTATGTCCACCCACCCACACACACACACACACACACACAGTAGGGCCCTGGTTCTTTCACAGAGGCACAGAATGCATCAGATATTTTAATTAATATTGATGAGATGATTACTGATTCATTTTCTCTCTTCCTGCATCAAGCACCTGCATCTCTCTCTCTCTCTCTCTCTCTCTCTCTCTCTCTCTCTCTCTCTCACACACACACACACACACACACACACACACACACACACACACATTGTTTCTCTTTCTGTCTTTATTAGTTTGTCTGTCTGCCTGTCTTCCTCTATCTCTCTTTTTCTCTGTCTCTCTCTTTACTAAGATCTGTCTTCGTGACTGTCTCCCTCTGTCTATCTGTCCATTGCACACTTTCTTTCTTTCTTTCTTTCTGTTCATGTCTCTCTGTCCATCTCTATCTGCAATTGTCTTTCTCACTTTATCTCTCATTGATAACTTTCCTTCTCTCTCTTTCTTCCCTCCCCAGTTTCCCGTCACAGACACGGCTCGGGCGGGCGTGTCTTGGCCGTCATTCCACCTTCGCCGGTGATGCGACGCTCCAGCGAGCCCCACCTTTCCCCTTCCTCCTCCAATAACAACGTCCCGTGCTCGGACATGCCCCCCAGCGCTCACGGCTACCCCTCAGACGGTTCGGAAGGAGGGGGCAGTTACTGCGAGCTGAGGCCGGGCCAGCCCCCAGCGCCTCCATCCAAGAGCTACGTAGAGAGGCTGAGGGTGGAGGAGGGACTAGCATCAGGCTCCGCCCCCACTGATGGAGGACAGAGCTTCACCCTGCCTCTGGTGGAGAGCAGTTCGTGCTTCAGACCCGGGCGGTACCAATCGGCCCTGCTTCCTGCAGAGAATAAGCCCCTGGAGATGGAGGTCCTGAAGAGGGTGAAGGAACTGCTAGCTGAAGTCGACCCTAAAACAGCGGCCAGACACATCACCAAGGCCGACTGCACGGTACGAAAACGGGAATCAGGCATTAGAACATATTTATAATGTATAACACAAGTGTTAAATCACACACATGTCTAACCTATGAAGGTTCATGCCATTAGAAGTTTGGTTAAATTTTTATTTAGAGTTACTATCAAACAGAAATGGGAAAAGGAAGTTGTGACCAAATATGGAAAGTAGGAAACAGGAACCAGGTGCAACCTAGCAGCAGAAAGAGTCTAAATGAAAACAGGAAACAGTGACCATAAAAGGAAAGTAGTTAGAGAGTAACATCAGGGACCAGTGAACACGCCTCTAACATCTCACACTTCAGCAAACTTACATATGTTCAGTCTTCTCCTGTTAGCATCTGCTCAGAAGACACGCCCACTTCCTCCACTTCTGCCTCCGTCCAATCAGATTAAAGCCGCCATTATGCAATAAGACCCGAATTACAGATTAAATAAATGTCGCTGGTCCTGAGTGTGTGAATAAATTTGAATAGCAAGACCAAGATTAAATGTTCCTTTGGCAACTGTGTGGCCATGTGCAGGTTGCTAGGATACTGGGCGTTACCAAGGAGATGCAAAGGATGATGGGAGTGGGTTCAGGGCTGGAGTTGCTGACTCTACCACATGGCCATCAGCTGAGACTGGACCTGCTCGAGAGGTAACACACAAACACACACACACACACACGCACACGCACATGCACATGCACATACAAACACAAACATACAATACTGTACATGGCATGTCCCTGAGTCTATATATGGAAATACGAGCCTTCTAATTCCATATATGGAAGTAGAAACAAGGAAGTTATTAGTATTCATATATGCAAATGAATTTACACAGATTTTGTTAGCCAGCTCGCTAACATGAAGCACTCTGACAGGATTTCTGAAAGCCCTCAATATTCATCTTCACTACTGATGCTAGCTACCTGACTAACATGCGCTAACTTAACCAGATTTCTGAGGATTTTTAACTTTTATATTACTATTTGTACCGCTCGCTGGCTATCATTAAATAACCTGATAGGATTTCTGCAGATTTCCTTTGTTTTTATGTCATATTCGTAACATAACATTTACAATCTTCACTGCTAATTCTAGCTATTTTAACAAAAATCTCTGAATGAGTGTTAGTCATTCATAAATATTTATAATCTTCACAGCTAATGTTAGCTAACAACGTGCTTTTCAAGCCATGTTACGTTCACGTTCTTCAATGCTGAAGCTACCTAGCTGGCTAACATGACCTAATTTAACAAGATATCTGAGGATTTTTAAGTTATATTCATAAACGTTTATCATTTGTACTGCTAATGCTTGCTAGCTGGCTATCATTAGCTAACCTGACAGGATTTCTGACAGTATTTTATTTTTCTATTTCATATTCATGAATATTTATGATTTTACTACTCATGCTAGGCAACTAACTAACCTAAAGTAACCTGACAGAATATTTCAGAGGATCTTAAGTCATATTATATAATGTTCATAAACTTGGCTAACTTAAGCTAACTCAGCAGGATTTCTGAGAGGATTTTTATTATATTCTTAAATGTTCATAATTATCACTGCTAATTATAGCTAATTTAACAAAATCTCTTAGAGTGTTAATGTAATACCCATAAATGTTTATAATATTCACTGCTAATTTTAGCTCGCTGAATAAGATAACCCAATTGTGATTTTAAGTAGTTTTTAAAGCCATATTATGCAGTATCTTCACTGCTGATGCTTGCTAGCTGACTACCATAAGCTAATCTGACAGGATTTCTGAGAAAACCTTACTATAATTTTTTTTTTTAAATGTAAGAAAAACAATATTAGACCATATTGAACACGTGTTTTTTGGAAAACAAACCATTTTAAATTTGTTTTTGCTATTTTGTAGTTTTATCTAATATTATTCATCTATGATTGTTTGGATCAGTAATGGTTCTTGCTTTCTAAAGGGTTCTGCTTGGAACCCTGAAGGGAATGGGAAGCCCTCTGTTGTGGTGTTCTCGATTCTTTAAGGATTCCCAAAAGAAGGACAGACAGAAAAAGCTAGATAGCATGTAGAAAGCATGTAGCTAGCTTGCTTATTGTTACTAGCAGGATTTCTAGCTAGCGTTAGCTTCATTCAAATCAAATTTGGAAAAATACATCATAATACAAAAAAAAAGTCATACACACTTTGAAAAATGGGTTCTTTAATGGTTTTTTGGATGGTTAACAGTTTTCGACTTGTAAGTTAGATGTAATCTTTATTTCCTAGGACTGTGATATGCTAATATTGCTAATAATTTATTAAAACTAAGCTGCTTAATTATGCTAATTGTTTCAAAGTGTATTGAAAGTCTTCCTAGGCCGTTTTTTCAGTTTTTACCCTCACTCTGATTGGCTAAAAACAGTGTGGTGGGTGGACTTCATTTGCATAAAACTCCATTAAGTTTCTCCACCACACAATGTTGTTGATTTTGCAGAAAGTAAACACCAACACAAACTAGTCGAGTCACTTAATGTTTCACTTTGTTCTCACTAATGTTCTTTTACTCAGACGGTACGTTCTAGATGATGTGACCTGACCTGATGGCCATCTGTACTGCTTTCCTTGTTTTTTTTCTCTGCAGGTTCTACACCATGTCCATAATGATGGCGGTGGACCTGCTGGGCTGTACGGGCAGTACAGAGGAACGAGCCACTCTGCTCTATAAGACCATCCAGCTGGCAGCAGAGCTCAAGAGCACCATGGGAAATATGTTCGGATTCGCCGCCATCATGAGAGCCCTCGAGCTCCCTCAGGTCAGAGGAGAGACAGAGTTCTTAAGTCTATTAAAACATCTTCATTTCTTCAGGAGCATCTCAGCCATGAGACCATGTGGACTTAAATTTAACATGATGTGTTTCTCAGATCTCACGCTTGGACCAGACGTGGATGACGCTGAGACAGAGACATACGGAGGGAGCCATTTTGTACGAGAAGAAGCTTAAACCCTTCATGCAGGGCTTAAACGAAAGCAAAGGTGAAGATTTTTTGCTAGCTAGAGATTACTATATACAATCTTTCATCGATTATCTAATATTTTTTTGTTTTAGTTAAAATGTAGACACTTTCTTAACAAAGATACATACTTTCTTATTAATTGCTGTTTGTAACATTTATTTCCAAGAATATAATGTACATTTTGCAAATTTGTTCATCATTCTTTATGCAATTATATATTTTATGTTATAACAAATTAATAATGCGCATAGCAGTTGTATATTTTACAATAAATAGAAAAAAGTAGATGATTTATTAATGATAAGAGCTCTACTCTACTGTTTTTTGATATAAAATCAGTTCACTTATAATCTGCAAGAAAAAAACAAAGAAAATGCTCTGAAAGAGATAACGATAAAAATTATTAAAAAATAAATGCAATTAGAGATCAACCGATAGTGGATTTTACCGATACCGATAACTAAGTTGGGCGGGACCTGCCGATAACCGATTAATCAACCGATAGTTTTTAAAATTGATACTGAATGACAACATAACACTCAAAGTAAAATATTGCTGAACTTTTTTACAAAAATTAATAGTACTGACTGTACCATGAAAATGTACTGTACTTTTTAAAAATCAAATAAATATAGAAATATTAATATATATTAACTATTAATAAATGTTAATAAAAGATATACAACCAAACTGAGCCAAAAAGTAATACTCCAAATAACAAATAAAAATCGAGACGTCCAAAATGAATCAAAAAACACTTCAAATAACACAACAAAATTTGTCAGCGATGGTTTTTATTTCGCCTCTAGAGGCCGCTCTCGTACTGTATAATGACACTGTGAAATTTCATTACTTTTTGAAAATTAGCAATTTTAAGACAATTAAGATTGAAATCAACAGGTAACTTCTCTTGTAAACCAAAATATGTTTATGGAACAATAAAACCATTTTAAAACAGAGATTAAAAATTAGTATTTTGGCTTATTTAAGTTAAATGTAGAGGTGTATGATATAACAATATTATGTTCACATCATGATAAATTATATCACAATATACTTCTGAGATATTGCGGATATTTTGATATCTTTTTCCAAATGTTTTAAGTGGGTTTTTTTAAAAGACAATTACACACTCTTTATACAGCTGATTTGGCTTTAAAATTACATTTTTTTACTGTTTTAATTGTAAAATGTGTTTGTAAACTTTTTGCAGCTTTATAAAAACCTTTTTCTCCTTCATCACTGCAAATTTATTTTTGTAGACATTAAATTATTGAAGTATCATTGAGGGGGAAAAACTGAAAGAGGATATAATGATAGCTACAGGTGTAAATCCACTTTATATATCGTAATTTTATGAAATGTTTCATTTTCTAGAAATAAAAGAATGAACACTTTTATTTTTTATTTCACCGTAAGTTTCAGTATTTAATAATTTAACATTAGATGTGGAAAAAATTATTAAATGTGATCACATGACCTTGGTGATGCAGTCATTCAGGTTTGTAGACAAACTCAGCATTAATTTAATCACTTTTTGAATGTGACTTTTATCACAGAGGAAATGTGTAAAAAAATAAAAAATAAAAATAAAAAGTTACTACATATGTCCTCTAGAGAAACTAATCCCGTCCGAATAGGGCTGTATGTTTATGTGCATAATCTTTAACCTTTACGTTGTCATCTTTTTAAAAATAGCGTATGGTGTTGCTTTTGTCACATCACCTGTGTTTTTGTGTTTGTGTGTGTGTGTGTGTGTGTGTGTGTGTGTGTCTCTCAGAGAGCTCTGTGCTGTCGAGTACGTCTTTCCCACACGTGGTGCCTGTGTTGTGTCTGTTGGAGAAGGGTGTGGCCGTGGGGGAGGGGCCAGAGCCATGGGATACTTCAGAATGTGGCGTGGACGTAGTCATGAGCCACCTAGAGGCAGCACGCAGCATTGCACACCACGGAGGCCTGTACCGCACCAATGCCGAGAGCAAGCTACACGGTACTTAGTGTTTTTAGCACATTTTATTTCAATGAGTTTTATTAAATGAGGTTAAAGCTATATTGTGTGATAATTTATTGATTAAAGAATTAGTTTAATAGGTAACATGGAAAAAAATTAATGTGCAGAATTGTAGTAGTATAAACCTTGATAGTTTCTTCATTTCAAGCTTATATATGCATATTATCTCCGCCTCCATATGGAACAGCAACTTAGCCCCTTTTCCTTAAAAAGCTAGTCGTAAGGCAAACTGTGAATACAGGTTTGAGTAGAGAAAGGCAAAGACTTTCATTGAAGTGTGTTAACCTGTGTGTGTGTGTGTGTGTGTGTGTGTGTGTGTTTGTGTGTGTGTGTGTGTGTGTGTGTGTGTGTGTGTGTGTGTGTTTGTGTGTTTGCAGACTTCCAGGAGAGAGAGGAAGTGTCGGAGATCTTCTGCACGGAGTTCCAGATGAGGCTGCTCTGGGGAAGCCGAGGTTCTGAGGGGAACCAGAGTGAACGCTACGAGAAGTTCGACAAAGTCCTCACAGCTCTTTCAAACAAGCTGGAGCCTCCTGTACGCCACAGCGAGCTATAGCAGCACCCCCCACTCCCGTCTGGCACATTGGTACTGTCCGTCACCTCACTGTCTTTCCCACTTCTGGGAGAGACCATTATAAAGACAGAGGAAAGCGAAAGAGGAAATGGAGAAGGAGCGACTCAAATCCAGTCTGTGAATAAGGTACAAAAGGGGGCAGGGTTTATCCAGATTGGATGGCGCCATGTACGGCACGCGGAACTACGGCAGGGGCGGAGTTTAAAAATCCTGACACCAAAATCTCTTTTCTGACTCGGGACATGAGGGATTGAGAAACATCTTTTTCGTGATCTCAGTCTGCATGATCATCACGGGACACTCAGAGAGACGTCACAATCAGTCACTCGTCTAACATCTTAATGTATGTTGCCAAAACTCAACAACCTTCCTTTTTTGTTTTTGTTCTTTACAAAAATTTCATTTTTATGCATTTTATTATTATTATTATTATTATTATTAATATTATTATTATTAGGTGTTTATTTTGATTTCTGCGTACAAGGAGCAATATGTGGCAATGGACACACACTCAATATACAATGCTGTGGAGATGGTGGTGATCCCAGGGTAGTCTTTGGGAGAGTGTGTAGGGTTGAGGACCTCACCCTGGACCTCACCCTGGTTCCTGCTGGAGATCTCATCACAAATACTGGTAAAAATTAAAAAAAAAATTTTAAAAAGACTCAAATTGGTTCCTGTTAGTGATCTGTTGAAGATCTTACCCTGGTTCCTGTTAAAGATTTGTTGACGATCTCACCCTGGTCCCTGTTGGTGATCTTGACAAAGATCTCATCCTGGGTTTTGTTGAGGATCTCACCCAGGTTCTAGTTAAAGAGTTCAAGATATCTGTTGAAGCTCTCACCTTGGGTGCTTTGGAAAATTCTAGCCTACATCCTGGTTACTGTTGAAGATCTCACAAGAAGTCCTGGGAAAGGTTTTACAGTGGATCCTGTTGAAGATATCACACTGGTTAATGTTGAAGATCTGTGGAAGATCCCATCCCGGCTCTGGTGAAAATCTCCCCTCTCAACCTAGGTCCTCTTATGGATCTCACCCTGGTTTCTGTAGATCTCACCCTAGTTCCAGCTGAAGTTCTCACCACAAGTCCTGTTAAAGATCTGTTGAAATAGATCTCACCCTGGTTGCTCTCAACGATTACATCAGGATCTCACCCTGGTTCCTGGTGAAGATTTGTTGAAAATCTCTTTCTATCTCTGGTTCCTGTTAAAGATCTACTGAACATCTCACCTTGGTTCCTGTTAAAAAAAAATATCACCACAAGTCCAAGTAAAGATCTCACCATGGAGCCTCTTAACAATCTTATCAGGATCTCACCCTGGTTCCTGTTAAAGCTCCTCCCCAGATTAAAGATCTCACTCTGGTACTTGTTGAAGCTCGTCTCTGAAGATCTCCCGTGTGGACTGATACACTGAGGTGGACGTGCTGCATGTTGCTCCTGTCCTCCTGTCACGGCTTTACCGAGTGTGAAGGCTGGAGAGAAACTGTGAAGAGTGTAAACCTGTTGTGTATTTGAGTATATTTCATTTTCTCCATTTTACAGATTTGTGTGTGAAGGAAAGTGTGTGTGTGTGTGTGTGTGTGTGTGTGTGTGTGTGTGTGTGTGTGTGTGTGTGTGTGTGTGTGTGTGTGTGTGTGTGTGTGTGTGTAGGAGGTCTTCAGGATAAAGTCCAGTGTAATAACTGGAAGTGTGAATTTCCTCTGTGCTATATTTTGGACCTTATAATAATTTAATATATGTTCATCGATGCTGTACCGTCTCAGCGCACGCTCCACGGTGGAACCCCGAAATTAAACATAGAGCAAAGAAAATTAGATATTTTTAAAAACAATAACAGTCTTTGTTTATTTTTCGGGTGGTTCAGGGCGCAGCGAGAGAAAGAACTGTTGTTCGCTCTCCTTATTTTTATTTATTGGCTTTAAAAGCCAGCGCTCGTCCCACTATTCAGGTTAATCAGACTCAAAGTGATATACCTCTTCCTGTAAATCTCTTTCCTGATTATTATTATTATTGTTATTATTATTATTATTCACATTTATTATTATATCCCCACCTGATGATAAATACAAATGCGTTTAATTCTTGATTTCCCAGTAGCTCTGAGATCAACACCATTAACCGCCTCTTTATTAAACTTTATTCCCAGGGGATTAAAAACACATAGTGGAGCCTCTATTTCAGGTAATTTTTTATAAAGGTAAATGTTAAAAAGGTGTGAGGATGGAGGAATGGAGGAGCTCTGTGTGCCATTCCACTCCGAGCCAGAAGAGGGCTCTGTACAGCAAGCAAAAAATTTAAAAAATGTTTTTTAAAAAGGAAAAAAAAAGAGAGAGAGAGAGAGAGAGAGAGAGAGAGAGAGAGAGAGAGACATGACAATTTGCACCAACATGGATTAAAGATAATAAAGGTTTAATTAATAACTTAGTTAACAGAGGTTGAAGACTAGATCAATCATGTACAATGACATTCTCACAGATGCTGCAGTAGAAACTAGAGAAAATAAATAAATAAATAAATAAATAAATAAATTTAAAAAATGACAACAATGTTAAAAAAAAGATAGAGACAATAACCAACATCATTAGAAAATTGTCATGGACATATTTCATATTTTACATAATCCTGCTATAGAGAGGATAGTTTTTTTTTTCATTATTGAATTTTAAATGACTTTTTTTTTAATTATTATGTAATTTTCACTTATACGATTCAATAACACAAGCAAATTTCCATAATTTATGGACCACAGCTATCAGTTAGGATAGGTGTAAATAGGAAACACGTACATTTGAATGAAATCCAGTTGAAATTCAGTCCACGTTGGTGCAAACGCTCAGAGTCATTTTTTAAATTTTTTTTATTTTATTTTTTATTTTTGGGACTGCACTGAGTGTTTTTCCTGTACAGGTTTGACTGATATGAGGATTATTTCATGGTGTAAATAGAGGATGGACTCTGATAGCTATCATGTTTAAAGCTGATTTTGGTTGCATCTTCTTTCTTATGTGCTGTACATATGAGTATGTCATATGTTTTTCAATCTTTTTTCCAGGAAATAAAATACAATAAGCTTGCGTCCACGGGTGATTTTCTTCTAGTTGTCCTTCAAAATTATATCTGATATTATTTTCATTTATTTTAATGATTGTGAATCTTTTTAAATATTTACTTGTCATGCAGAAATGACAGTTTGCCTGGTAACAAATTGTTTGTTTTATAAATGCTTGATTTTAGATTTTGGATTGAAATTAAATGTGTTCACTTAGATGGAAAAATCCATGGATCTCTTCAGCACAGATTTATTTTACGAACTATTTAAATATTAGGCTCATTATTCACATGTGAAGAAGAAGAAGAAGAAGAAGAAGGATATTTATTAGAGCCACGGAGCTTTTTATTCCTGAATCTTCCACTGACAGAATTCATTGGGCCCAAGTTGACATTATTTAGAGTCTGATTTGGCTGAAATCAGTTTAATTCTAGTTAATTCTAGTGATCAGTCTAATAACTATAATAACTCAGTAATAAATTTACCAAAAAAAATAATATTGAAATGTTTATTTTATGGTCATGTAATTGAGCAATACATGAAAATGAACTTTTCCTATCTGATAATTAAACCCCTGTCACATGCAGCTCATGATAGATAGATAGATAGATAGATAGATAGATAGATAGATATATAGATAGATAGATAGATAGATAGATAGATAGAAATTTGGGGAAGTTTTACAGTCATAACTTTGATGAATCTAAAAGTTTATTAACTGTAGTTCCTCGGTTTGACCAGCAGGCGGCGACATCAGCTAACAGGAACAGATCGTATGTGAAAATCACCTGCTCAGGCGGAAATAAACACTTCTATAGCTAGAAAAAAATAGACAGTATGAAATTTTGTGCAATTTGAACTGTAATTATTTACAGACTGTACACTTTCTGTTAAATCTGTTTGTAAATCATTTGTACACTAACAAACCTTTCCCTAACGTTAAATGTTAGCAACCACACCAACATTTTTAGCTAGCTATAGCATTAACCCAAACACAAGTACCTATAAGCAGGAGTGGAAAATATTTGAGTATTTTTACTTCGTTATTCTCCTTAAGTACTTAAGCTTGCACTTTACTCGAATATTATTTAAATGTAAAATTTTTACTCAGTTAAATTTACAATTGAAAGAGTCCTCATATTTTCATCGTGGCCTTCAAAGCACTCGTTAAAAATCTCAAATGCCATGGCATGGCATTTTTATTTACGTTTCTGTCGCTAAGCTGCTGTGAGGATGATTTGTGATTTCGCTTTCTAAAAAGCGGACGTTTTTTAGATATCTAATGAAATTTACCGTTAGCTTTAAGCTTGGTGAGCTTGCTAGCTAGATTTGTTTTGCTGCTAATGCTACCTTAGCATTCAAACATGTCAAATTCTACATTTGTCTGATTCAGTAATTCAGTATTTAATTAAATACGTGAATAAACAAATAATATCTGCACTGTGCCGTTAAAATGTTGTTGTTGTTTTTTTGTTTGTTTTTTTAAAAATAAATGCTTATACTTTAATTGAGTCGGACTTTGGCATCCAGTTTCTCTGTACAATTAATTCACTAATCAGATTAATTAAGTTAATTACAGGTAAATTTGTAAATAATACATTACAGCTGCTCTGTAACTTTAATAATAAACACTAATAATAAAATGTTTCATTACTCATAGCAAAAAAGACATGCATTAACAGTTTTTTCTTCTTTCCTGTTGATCCTTTACCAGTGATTTCACTTCCTGTTTGTTTAATGTTGCCCTGAAATCCTGATCAGTGTTTCAGAGCTTTTTGTACCAGTCCCTCAATATCAGAATATCTATTACAAAATAGTTCTGGAGAAATTCGCATGTTAAGTTTAGACTTTGTCACTTCCAGGAAAACAAACATCCTGTACCAGTCTTCATCAGACCCACATGTGCTTGTTGAACATCTCATTCCAGATTTATTCCCCCTTTGCTCTTATAATAAGCTCCACTCTTCTGGGAAGGCTTTCCACTAGATTTTGGGGCGTGGCTGTGGGGATTTGTGTTCATTCAGCTACAAGAGCATTAGTGAGGTTGAGGTCAGGCGCTGATGCTGGGTGAGGAGGCTTTATATATTATATACAATTGTGTGAAGTGTAATGTAGGGCATGTGTTTTTATTTTCACGTGATTTCTTTCCACAAAATCTATTTCATTTCATATGTAGGTCATATGAATAATTCTTTTTCACGTGTGCTCACATATTGTTCACGAGGTTTACACAGATCAGCCATAACATTAAAACCACCTGCCTAATATTGTGTAGGTCCCCCTTGTGCCACCAAAACAGCTCTGACTCATCGAGGCATGGACTCCACAAAAACTCTGAAGGTGTGCTGTGGTATCTGGCACCAAAGCTTTATACTGCCATTAGGGAATACCGTTGCCATGAAGGCGTGTACTTGGTCTGCAACAGTGTTTAGGTAGGTGGTACGTGTCAAAGTAACATCCACATGAATGACAGGACCCAAGGTTTCCCAGCAGAACATTGCCCAGAGCATCACACTGCCTCCGCCAGCTTGCCTTCTTCCCATAGTGCATCTTGGTGCCATCTCTTCCCCAGGTAAGTGACGTACACGCACCCATCCATCCACATGATGTAAAAGAAAACGTGAATCATCAAACTAGGCCACCTTCTTCCATTGCTCCATGGTCTAGTTCTGATGCTCACGTGCCCATTGTAGGAGCTTTCGGTGGTGTACAGGGGTCAGCATGGGCTCTCTGACCGGTCTGCAGCTACACAGCTCCATACGCAGCAAGCTGTGATGCTCTGTGTGTTCTGACTCCTTTCTATCAGAGCTAGCATTAACTTTTTCAGCAATTTGTGCTACAGTAGCTCTTCTGTGGGATCAGACCAGACGGGCTAGCCTTCGCTCCACAAGCATATCAGTGAGCCTTGGGAGTCCATGACCCTGTCGCCGGTTGTCCTTCCTTGGACCACTTTTGGTAGGTACTAACCACTGCATACCGGGAACACCCCACAAGACCTGCAATTTCACAACACAATTTGGCCCTTTTCAGAGTTGCTCAGATCTTTACGCTTGCCCATTTTTCCAGCTTCCAACACATCAACTTCGAGAACTGACTGTTCACTTGCTGCCTAATATATCCCACCTCTTAATATATATTTATATTTTATATTAAATTAAGCAAGATGCAAACTTTATATATATATATATATATATATATATATATATATATATATATATATATATATATATATATATATATATATATATATATATATATATATATATATATATATATATATATATATTAACATCATAAGTAATGTTATTTATGACAGTGAAAGACATTGAAGGAATATCTGTGAAACACAACACAAGCAAGAGTGACTTCACAATGGCCGTGATGTAATCTCTGTTTGCATGTGTGTGTGTGTGTGTGTGTGTCACAGCTGTGTGTGTAGACAACAGCTGGGTGCCAGTCAGAGACAGGACATACTGACACCACTGACACACTCATATACACTCATACACACTCTCAGCTTTGGAGGCTGGCACACACTGTCCACGACAGAGCGTCCTGTCCACCGAGGAGCATATTGTCCTATAAATAATGTCAAATTAAGAGAATCTGAAAAACTAAAGCTAATGTGTAAATCATAGTAGAGATGAGCGATATGATGACATTATTATATATTATATTACAATACTTAAAAGCATTTTTATTAATCACAATATTTTGGCTTGCAAACAAACTGCCAAATAAAATTAAAAACACTTATTTGTGTTAAAAAAAAGAGGGAAAAGTTAAAATGTCACAATTTTAAGCATTTCAGTTTGAAATGTTATTAAATTACAAACTTCCAATATGTGGGTAAATGTATTTTTGTTTTCAAGAAATTATAAAAAAAATATATATTATAAAAAGTTATGAGTAATTTTGAAACAAAATTGATCATGATACATATATTATTTGGCAAAATTGTGCAGTATGTACAATAAATACAGGATCCAGCATGCTATTAAAGGAAAAGTTCAGATTCACGATTCCCCTTCACCTGAAATGGAGACTCAGGCAGGGGGTGTGGCCTAATGTCTGAAGGTGGAGCTTGTATGTTGGTTGTATGAATGGCTTCAGGTAATAATAAAGTTAACATTTGTTTTGTACGCTGTTATAGATGTGAGTGTGTGATGATTTAGACATGCAGTTTGCACAGCGCTAAACTGGTAGCTGTAAGCTTCTATTACTTGTTAGCAACATTAGCCTTGTAGAGCTTGCGCAAACTATAGAAGCAATTTTCAGTCACTTCTTGTCATCCACACACACAAATTAAAATGTACACAAAAGCCCCATGGCACTGTCACTTCCGTGTCCTGGATGTATGTGTGTGTGTGTGTGTGTGGGGGGTGGCTCTTCGTTTGACTCTCCCAGGCCCCTCGATCCTCCTTGGTCCTCCTCACGCTCCACATTAACACATGAATGGCCGACTGCAATGGGCCAGCGTGGCTACGGACCCCAACAGAAGGCACTGGATTTGCAATTCAATATTCAATCTGTTCAACCCCTAATCAGGACCGAGCCCAAGAGAGAGAGACAGAGACAGAGAGAGAGAGAGAGAGAGAGAGACAGGGTGGGGGATGGGGGGTGCTCTTAAATAGTGATGCCTTTTAATCATTTAAAACCTAATTATAGCTATTTATTATTTAACAAAGGTATAAAAACCCTGAAATCTACATCTAAATTCATCTACTGTGTGTGACATTAATAATGCTGTTAAATAGCCTAATATACTGTATAAAGTATAAAATAATACTATTTATCAGCGATGACTTACATCAAAATGATTTCTCATTTCTGTCATTATTTCTATATTTCTGTACATAAATTATTAATTTGAAAGGGCAAACACGACGTATGGTTCTGGTACAGAAATAAATATCTTTAAAAGTTTAAATAGTCTCTCAAATTATTACAACATTAAATTAGTAAATGATATATAAATTATATCCCCTCAATTGTATCAAGTGTTATCAAGTTTTGTTGTTACTGCTTCCTTCATGATATTCAGTATCATATTCCACTGTGGAAAATTATTTGTTTATTAATTATTTAATGCGTATATAAATAAAAACAAATGTAAAATAATGAAATGTAAGTTCGAGCTAAATATCAGGGACATCTAAAACAATAATTACAGTGACCAAATAAAAAGATAAACAAACGTTTTAGGCGCGTCGCAAAATTCGTCACTTCCTGTGAACGCGACGGACGATTTCCGGTATGGAGAGATCGTCATGGCGGCGCACGTAGCGATACATCTGGAGTTCGGGTTTGTATTATTTAATTTCCTTGATACGCGGTTGTAGTTTGTTTGTTTGTTGTTTTGCATCACGTGACATGTTGTTGATGACTCTTTTAACACCTTTGTCGCTCCTGTAACGAGAGTTTATTTAAACTAAAGAAGCCGTTTTGAGAAAGCCTCCTGCTCCTGTGCTGTGGCTGTAAACGTGAGGCCGAAGCCCACATGTTTCTCTCATGGAACGTGTAGTGCACTAGATAGGGTGCAGGACGCATTCATGTGTATCCTGTGTAAGTGAACTAATATAGGGAGCGGAGAGACATTCGGATTCAGCTTCATGGCGATTTTTACTCTTAACAAGTCGCATAGTGTTTATATTAAAATGATCCAATCTGGCGTATTTTCATTAATTTTTTTTAATCATCGAAATAATTTTAGAATCTAAAGTTTTATCTTCTAAATAAATATATACGTTTGTGTATTGAACTTTCTTTCATTATTTTAATATCTGCAAAATACAGCCAAAAAGACACTGAAAGGTCTAAGGAATGTATTTTTGGAAAAGTGTAGGAGAACATTCAACATCTGATCCCTTCTTATAAAATAAATCGTTAAACTCAAGTGATAACGAATGAGAACCCTAGAAAATGTGATCCAGAGTATCAGTGCAACATTCACTTTAATCCCAGTATAATGTTTCTTTGATTGATTGATTGATTGATTGATTGGACTGTTAAAGCCACTGGTAAAAGAGCTGGAGAGAAGAAAACGAGAGAAAAAACAAAACATGAGGAAGGAAAAAGGAAGCAAGAAAAAAAATCTGAATGATATTTTTTAATTTAATAATAAATAAAAAACGTAACTAAATGGAGAGTCGGGAAAATAGAATTGAACTTTCACATAATTAGTGTTGGTGGAGTTTTTAATCTACTCTCTATTTAATTCAGCAGCTTTAAAAAGAATAATAATAGGGCTGAGTAATACGATTGAACGATATCACTATCGCCATAAATTGCGCGCGTCTATTCTGAGCGCGTGAAGACAATCTTTAGCACGTTATCCACTCTGTATTACTGACTCCAGAGTGTTCCTCACAGTACACAGCAGCTGAGTTCACTTTAAAATATATCTTTATACCTTATTTTACCAAATACCTTATTTTCTTTGTTAATTTTGAGATAGCTTTAGGACTGCAATTACCACGAACAGTTTTACACTCAAGTCTCCATCAGTGAACAGTGGAGAAGTTCAACAAAACAGACTTCATGTGAAAACTGTAATGAATTTCCTGGTTTCATAACGGCACTATTTGACCGTGTAGTATTAGCACATTTATAGAAGGGATTTATTTATTTATAATCGCACTATCCGGTGTCACCCAGATGAGCCTTTTGAGTCAAGGTTTCTTCCTCATATCGTCTCAGGGAGTTTTTCCTCACCGCCGTCACCTCTGGCTGCTCATTAGGGATAAATTCATACTTTTAAAATCTATATCCTGAATTTATATATCTCTGTAAAGCTGCTTTGGGACAATGTCCATTGTTAAAAGCGCTATACAAATAAAACTCAATTGAATGAATTTCTTTTTGTGGATTACATGCAGTTGTTAAATTGGACTGAAAGTGAACGTGCACCAGTTAGAATTGTGCTCACTGGTGACGATCAGCTGAACTCTGTGATGCATAACGACGATTGTGATATAAAGCGTCTGTAGGTCTGTACTATCTATACGACATTCTGTTTGGTATAGTCCGTCGCGTAATAGTGGGCGGAGCCTGGAGTTAGTTTCTGTCCTTTATGCACTTTCTTCTGAACATCTGAATTTCCTTCTGAACTTCTTTCTTTTCCTCTAAATTTCCTTCCTTCCAAACTTCTAGACGACCTTCTGAACATCCATTCTTCTGAATTTCCTTCTGCACTTCTTTCTTTCCCTCTAAACTCCTTCCAAAGTTTCTTCCAGACTTCTAGACGACCTTCTGAACTTCTTTTCTTCCTTCTGAACATCCATTCTTCTGAATTTCCTTCTGCACTTCTTTCTTTCCCTCTAAACTCCTTCCAAAGTTTCTTCCAGACTTCTAGACGACCTTCTGAACTTCTTTTCTTCCTTCTGAACTTCCATTCTTCTGAATTTCCTTCTGCACTTCTTTCTTTCCCTCTAAACTCCTTCCAAAGTTTCTTCCAGACTTCTAGACGACCTTCTGAACTTCTTTTCTTCCTTCTGAACTTCCATTCTACTGAATTTCCTTCTGAACTTCTTTCTTTCCCTCTAAACGCCTTCCAAAGTTTCTTCCAGACTTCTAGACGACCTTCTGAACTTCTTTTCTTCCTTCTGAACTTCCATTCTACTGAATTTCCTTCTGAACTTCTTTCTTTCCCTCTAAACTTCCTTCCTTCCAAAATTTCTTCCAGACTTCTAGACGACCTTCTTTCCTTCCTTCCTTCTGAACTTTGTTCCTTACAAACTTTCTCTCTTATACTTTCGTTCCTTCTTCTGAACTTTTTTTTAACCTTCTTTATTAAAAAAAACTTCCCTCTTTTCTTTCCCTTCCTTGCCTTTGTGCTTGACATTAAACACTACATCATAGATTTTGTTCTAACAGATGATTGGATGTAAAAAAAAAATTCAGAAGTATTAAATGCATTAATGGCAATTTTCAGAACACAGAACATTGTACTTTATAGAAATAGTTCGGGGGTTTTTTCCCCACTTTGGCCTTTAGAGATAATCCTTAATCCATATTTGTGCCACAGACACTCAAAGGGTAGTGTGTAAGACATTTCCAGATTAAACTTAAGTCTTAAATCAGAGTTAGAAGCTAAAAAACACATCGAGTCGTCATCTTTCTTTCAGTTTACTACGTTTAGAGAATAAATGCAGAGACTCTGCGTGAACAAACCACAGCCTGAGGTCACGCGTGCAGTAAAAAGTTAACGCTTGGCACCATATAAAAGTTCTCGCGGCTCATTGTGTGTGTTTAAAAGAGCGATGGTGTGTGTGAGTGGCCTTACTGACCCTCTCCGACTCTCTGTGCTGCTGGAACTCGGGCCAGCGGCCAAAAAACGAGGGTCTGGAGGACAACTGGGCTTTCTGCAGGAGATGTGAGCGCTCTTTATGGAACTTGCACCTGCAGATACATCTCCCTCAGCGTCGCGCTGCTTCTCTAACATCAACACCATCTCGCTTTCATACACACGTTTTACACGACCTGCATCAACACAGATTAAACTTTTATCTGGATTAAATCAAAGCTGTACCAAACCTTGTGTAGAATAATCATCATTTAATCTTGGTTTTAGATTTATAGGAAACATGTACATTCTCTTTAATCCCATTGCTCCTGAATTTTAAATTTCACACTTCCAATAGAAATGATTTAAAAAGTCTTTATTTAAGTACTGGGCTGCAGACCCACGTGTTTCGGCAGAATTGCCTTCTTCAGGGCATTATTTTAATATTTCTGCTATAAAATAACCATTTAAATGAATGCTTTTTAAATCATTTCTATTGGAAGTGTGCCTTGGATTACCTTTTTTGGTTTAAAAAAAAAATCTGTTTTAAATTTTTCAAAGGATTTTACCATTTTCAACGTTTCCAAAGGGAAGAAAACTAATTATCAGTAATATTTGATATCTAAAAGGGACAGTCAGAATGAATCCCAGCTCAAGGTTTTAATCAAAATTTTCAATTTCAATCACTGATTTAATAAGCCAGGTTTGAATTTAGATCAACAAATCCTAGATTAACCCTATACTCTGTTTAATTTCATCCTTTTCAGTTATTTTACCGGGTCTGTTTATGATCCGTGGTCTGAAGTTGGTCTTTCTCGGGTTGATAACTTGTTGTCGAGTGTGACGGCTGGTCAGGAGTCAAGTTATACCCGCCGGCACCTAACAGGAAGTCCATCTGCTCCGAAAAATCTCTAAAAATTCCTTTACTAAAGCAGTGGCGAGTAACCGTCCTCCAGATTCACCTAGAATACACTCTTAGGACCTAGGGTTGGCCCCCTGGGAGAACCTTTTAAAGAAATTCTGTAGGTAGGATCCTATGGTAGAGATACTGTGTGTAGTCAAGTGTATTGCTGGAGGCGATCGCAGGAATTCTCGCTGTTTTTGTCCATGCACATTAATGGTGCCTTTCTGAGTGAACATTTATTTAAATCGATTTTATAAAATGCAATGCAAAATAGTCATTGTGTAAATGTGGAACAGTTTCAGCCCCAGTTAGGCAAAGAACAACAACAACAACCACTGGCCACAATATGACAAACTTTGTCAGGTTTATGAAACAAATCCTAATGAGTCATTTGGGAGTCAAAAGAGTCGACTCTTTAGTGATTTCTGACTCACTTAAGCCAGAAATGACATCAAGGATTCGTCAAAAGTGGCTTAGAGAGACAGATGTACATTTATACTTGTATAACTTACGTGTTCCTTTACGTGAATAATCCCGGTTCTCACATGACACGTTAGAGCACTGAAAGATAACTATCTAACAACGTTTCACCAAGACCATGTGACTTAGAGCTCAGTTAGTGATTTGTGCCATAATTGAGGAAAGACGTCTGATTATCCACCTTGAAAAATGCTTGAATTTCACAAAGCGTGAATAAACACTGGAATCAGATAATGATGGTATTATTAGATTATTATTACGTTATTATTAAACACGTTAGCTGAGGCATCTTCAGAACATCTTCTGAGAGGAGGAGAGCTTCCTGCGGAGTGACTGTGGGGAGAGCCGATCCTCTTAACGACTGAAAAAAGGGAAAGTGGACGAGAGGAAGTCGTGCTTTTGTTAGATCACTTTGTTCTAGGAAAGAATCCGTGTGAGTCTCTGTGGGAGAACTGATCTGCTTTCATGTGCAGCTTTCATTTACATTAACCAGAGTTCCTTTTATCCCACAGCTCTGTCGAATTCCGGCGTCTGATTGGTCAGGAGGTGTTGATTAATGTTCTCTAATAGCAGCTCTGACAGTAGTTCATTAATTAATATTGTAATACATTATCGTTTCTATAGTAAAAGCTCATACACAGGGACTTGTACGGATAATAAACGGATTTAAAAAATATATGTAAGCATCAATATGGTGAATTTTTCTGTAGTTTATGTAACGTTTATGGAAGGAGTCTCCAGTGTCAGAGCTTTGTGACAGTGACTTTATAGAAGATTTGATCAAAATGTTAAAGGAAAAGAAAATCTTGCTTTTTTTTTTTTTTTGTTAAAAAAGTGTGATAGATGCAGGTCATCATAAATAAATCCATCAGATTTATAGAAACATGTTGTCGTGTTTTGTGTTTCCTTTTTCAGAGGAGGAGCTGAACTCCTGTTTGATGGAGTCAAGAATCACCATGTGACACTTCCTAGCCAATCAGAACCCTGTGAGTACAGTCAGCACTGCATCAGGGCGTGTGTGTATGTGTGTATGTGTATGTGTGTGTGTGTGTGTGAGGACTGGGGCCGGGTGATATGAAGACATAATAATGATATTGTGATAAATTATATCACAACACACTTCTGAGATACTGTGATATATTTTTATTATTTATTTAATTATTTACTTAATAATTACAAACTGACTGGAAGCAGCTGATATTGATGTTGAAAGTTTGTATTCAATCTTCAGAACTGAAAAAAGAAAAAAAAAAAATCGTTTGTTTTTATTTTTTCTCCTTTTCAGTGTTAAATATTTATTTATTCATTCATTCATTCACTCATTTAGTTATTTATTTATCCTAAATAAAACGACATATTTTTTTAATAAGTATATTTTGTCAATAAAAATAAGTTGGGGTTTTTTTTCCCCGTGAAATTTTGTAACATTTTCTTCTCTTGTTTTTGCGATTGTGATGTCACAAAATAGGCTCAGATTCTTCCGACCAATCATGTCTCATATGCAAATGATTAGAGGACGATACTCTAGAAAGATTAAGCTAAAGAAACTAACGCAGCTAATGTTAGCGATGAACAGATGGTGGTTGTCATGGTAACATTATATAATGTTAGTGGACATGGTGGGGGATGGGTTCTAATTTGCATACCCATGTATATTCATAGAGAGTTGCATTTTTAATGAGGGGAAAGAAAAATGGGGGGTCTCCTTAATGGTTCCCTGGATAGTTAAAGGTTCTTGGCTTCTACTTGGAACCTTCTGAAAGAGGAACGCTGTTGTGGAGTTCTAACTACAACCTGCCATAGAGAAAAGGGAAGAAAAAACCCTTTAGAGTGCTAGATTTAATCTTCTTTCTAAGAGTTTATAGATGTATTGATGTTCCTCTGTCATTTTTAGTACACTTTTGGGGGTTCCTTTGATGGTTAGTGGTTCTAGAGCGCTACTTCTTCTGAAAGGGAAGTCCTCCAGAGAACTTTTAGGGTGATGGATAGAGTGTAGTTTAATGGGAAGTGCAGGGGAAAAAAAACACATTAAATGATTGATTATTGTGCATAAATTACAGCACAGTGCTGTTGAGTTCTGGATTGTGATTGGTCAGAAGGTGTTGATTAATTTTCTAGGGCAGCAACAAATTATTGGCAAATTGGTGTGGTAGAAGAGGAATAAAACGCTTGTGGACGTGCTGCTCTAGGAGCGATTGTTTTATTCCTGACGTGTTAAAGGCGAGTGAACATCACGCTGATTGATCTCAGAGAGTTCTGCAATGATAACCGTGAGGAATATTGGACCTCCTCATACCTTCAGAAACGACTTTCCCTCTTTGTCTCCAAATCAATTCTTGACAGTTTTCATTATCGACAACTTAATTAGTTCCATACATCTCAGCTGGTATCTGTCCCGGAGGCGGAGGCAGGAACACGATGATATTCATCTGTGCTGGAGCTGGAGAAAGGCTTTTCTTCTTGGATTTTAACTTGGAACAAAAATGTTTTAAATAAAATAAATTAAAAAAAACTCCTGCATAGTGAGCAGACAATATGATCAACATATCACGATAAATCTCCGATGTTTAGGTTTGCAAACGTACTGGCAGAAATCCAGTAGTGTTGCATGTTCAAAAAGAATTTTTATTTATATTAAATAAATAAATACCCAACAATGAGAATGAATCTAAAAAATTTAGCATGTAACATTTACATTACTGTTTTATATTACAAAACTCTAACATCAAATCATCCGTGTCCAGTTAGTTTGTAATTATTTAAAAATAATTAAAATTTAATTTAAAAAAATCACATCAATATCACAATATCTCAGAAAGGTGACGATTTATCATGATATCGTTATTATATCGTTAAATCGCCGAGGCCTAATCCTGAGGAATCTCCTCACTCGCTTTTCTCATCTCCTTCACTTTCACTTAAACAACAATAGAGCTGAACCCTGTGTCCATCCTTCTCCCTGTCCTCCTCCTCCTCCTCCTCCTCCTCCTCCTCCCCCTCCCCCCGTCCACCACCAACATCTGTGAGCCTCCTCAGCCTCGGCCATTCTCTCTCTAACTGCTCCATTATGGAGCCTCTTTCACTTGTAAATGCAGTCAGTGATATTGTCGATTGGTCTTTTATGCACACTGGCGGGGTCACACTGAAGGTATGGAGCAGGGTAGGGGCGCGAGGAGGCCTAGCAAAGACGGGAGGGATGACGCTTACAAAGCACCGAGCGCTGGTTTTGTGTGCAGTTTTTTTTTTTTTTTTTTTTTTTTTTTTATTTTGGAGAGGGGGATGATGCGATGTGGGTTCTGCTTTTGAAAGAAGGATCCTCCTCTCTGGGATTCCTGCAGGCTTCCCGGTGGGGATCCGGGGTGAAAGTGGTGCTGAGGGTGAAGCAACCACAGTCAGCGCTGAGCTCGGGCTGATGTTTGACGATGACTCAGTACGAGGAACGTGCCGATAATCGGTTATACGATATACGAGAGCGTTTGTTATAGTAAAACAGATCAACGTATTTTGTGCTACAGCTGATAAATCCGACACACTGGAGACCAAAAACTGGTTTCACATCATGGTGGTGAACTCGACACTAAAACGTGTCATTTTGAGCACTCTGTAACTGTGCAGTACTTTTAACACCAAAACAACATCTTTTTCACAAAATGTCATTCACACATGTGTGGATAGAAATTCGCTAGCTATGATACAATTAGTTATCTCCAGCTAGCAATTTTTCTGGAATAAACTTGTGTATTTTGTCCTTACATTTACATTTTATTTACATATTAGCATTCCAAATACTTGTTACGAATCTCAAACCTCATCATTCATGTTTTTTTCTTTTTTTTTACTTGTACTATCAAATGAATCATGTATAATAATAATAATAATAATAATAGTGTCACTCGTGCTTTAATGAACAAAAAATGTCGTTTTTAGTACACTTTAGTACAAAAAAGAAATTCCTCGGCTAGTGCTGGTTCTAGACTTCTGAAATTTAAAATGGCTCTACTTGGAACTTCTTCTGAAACATTTATGGAAGGAGTCTCCAGTGTCAGCACTTTGTAACAGTCAGAGTACAAATTAAAGTAGATTTGGATGCCATACTCTATGTATGGTGTTTGATCTTTCTGTTTATTTAGCAGTAACACAAATTGTGTGTAAGGTCAGGCAAATCTTTCCGTGTGTGTGTGTGTGTGTGTGTGTTTGTGTGTGTGTGTGTGTGTGTGTGTGTGTGTGTGTGTGTGTGTGTGGCCTTTTCCCCAACACACTGAGTTTGCAAACATTCAGAGGTGTGTGTGTTTTACTGGACCTCCAAACCTCTATAAAACAACAGGAGTGGAACAGCAGCAGGGTCATCGCCATGGCGCTGGAGTCGCCACGACAACCGGACCACAAAAGTGGACCCTGAGAGAGAATGTGGACCTTCCTGAGGCCGGAGGATGACCTTAGATCTCCTGTGTGTGTGTGTGTGTGTGTGTGTGTGTGTGTGTGTGTGTGTGTGTGTGTGTGTGTGTGTGTGTGTGTGTGTGTGAGAGAGAGAGAGAGAGAGAAAGTCAAATATCTCACTCACTCTGTGTCATGGATGGCTGATTGTGATCGTTCAGCGAAATCCCCACCCCGCCCCAAATTTCTGTTTTATGCTCCAAATCCTTGAGTGATTGATGAGCTCACAACACACACACACACACACACACACACACACACACACACACACACACACACACACCATTGTCGCAGACAACTCCGACGTCTCTCGTATCGCTATCGAGATGAATGACGTCAGCTCCTCCCACCCGCAGATAATAAAAACAATGACGATTGTTGTGCAAAAAAAACCCACGAAGCCTAGCTTAGCCGCCACGCTACACGCCTTCGTCCTCCTTCGCAGCTTCTATCCCAGCGTGCACCTGTGATGCCCACTGTGATGCAGACTGCTCCCTTTTCCCCTCCTCCTCCCCCTCCTCCTCCTCATCATCCTCTCCACTCCTTGTTTATGAGCGTAAAAAGAAGTATTGATGAAGATGTAGGAATCTCCTCTCAGTTTGTAGGACATGCCCTGGCTTTCCTTTTTATTAAAACTCGCCCCAGTGGAGGAATGATGAGTGCCAAAGTGATTGCTTCTGTTTTTAGCCTCGTGCTCTCGGTGCGCGTCGATATTCATTGCCTGGACGTTGCACCGAGGCAGGCATCACTCTTCTGTATGGACGCCGGGGCGTGAGCTAGCCGGCCTGCGAGGTAGCGCAGATCGTTACACGGCCGAGGAGCTTGACAGCGATCCAATTAACCTGAAACAGCCTCCATCGCTCGCCTCCTGCCTTTCACAGTGAGAGTGAAGGAGCGCACTTGCACGCATGCTGATGCTGACACTCTGAAAAGCTCTGTCTCTACTGGGAAAAGAAACGTACTGAGCGCTTACAGCACGCCTTCCCTGACTTTCCTCTCTGCTCTATTTACGCTCTGTGCGGCATCACAATGGCGGACACTGGTGCGTCATCGTGTCTCATGTCTCATGTCTCCTCAAACACTCCCCCATCCCTTTCTCTAAATCCCCCACACTGTGTTCCCCCTGAGTCTCTGAGTCACTGCGGAGGTTTCAGCTCTCCACAGAACTCCATCGTCTCCACACTGAGAGTCACAGTGGAAGGAAACTGAACGTGGGAAAGCGTCTCAGTGTCGCGTACAGGAAAGAGTCAGGCGAGTCAACACAGCATGGGCTGGATACACCAAAATGAAGGGAGGAAGGAAGGAATAAATACAAAAAGAGAGGAAAGAAGGAGGGACAAAACAGGATGGAAAGAGTGGAATGAACGAATTACAAAAAGGAAGGAAGGAAAATAGGAAGGATGGACAAGAAGTAAGGCGGAAAAGAAAGACGTGAAGGACAAGAGAAGGAAGGAATAGAACAAAAGGGGGGAAGGCAGAAAGAAGGAAGAAAGGAAGGAAGAAAAAAGGCAGAAAATAGGAAGGTAGGAATGGAGGAAGGAACTGAATGAAGAGAAAAGGGGAAGGAAGGAAAATAGAAAGGAAGGCTAGAAGGAAGCAAGGAAGGAAGGAATATGGGAAGAAAAACAGGAAGGAAGGAAGGAAAAAGGCAGAAAATAGGAAGGAAGGAATGGAGGAAGGAAAGGAAAGAAGAGAAAAAGGAAGAAAGCAATGGCATGAAGAGGAAAAAGCAGGTAGGGAAGGAAAATGGAAAGAATGGAATGAAAGAATGAGAATTGAAAGGAAGGAAGGAAGGAAGGAAAATAGAAAGGAAAGACAGAAAAGAAGGAAGAAAATTGGAACAAAGGAACTGAAGGAAGAGATAAAGGAAGTACAATACGTGAGCTAAGGAAGGGACAAACAGATACCAGGAAGGAAGGATAGGAAGTGAAGAAAATAGAAAGAAAGGACAAAAAAAAAGAAGGAAGCAGTGGAACGAAGGAGGGGAAGGCAGAAAAGGAAGAAAATAGGAAGAAATTAGGGAAAGAAAGTAAAAGAGAAAAATAGAAAGAAATGGTGATAAAGAAGGAAAGACATGAAGGAAGGGGAAAAAAAGAAGAAAACAAGGTAGAAAATAGGAAAGATGGGAGGAAATGAAGGAAAAGAAAATGCAAGGACAGTAGAGGAGGGAAGGAAGGAAAAAAAGGCGGAAAGTAGAAAGGAAGGACTAAAGTAAGGAATGGAAAAACAAAAAGGAAGTGGGAAGGAATGAAACGACTGACTGACACTACAGGCGAGTTTTTAGTTTGCTGAAAGGAAGCAGGAGATTGTTGATGTGATGATTTTAACCGCAGATTAAATATCGCAGCGTCTCGGATTGTGGATTATTCCGACTCGTATGTTATTGACTGCAATAATAAAATCACAGGTTTTCCCCTTTAATACATCAACTGCAGTAACAAACACACGTTATCATTTTAGTTCATTATATTCTAGGTAGTGCTAATATTATTGTTTATAATGGAAAACTGAGACTATTGGGAGCCTGTAAAGCTCTGTTTGGGCGTGCTCTAAAGCTCACTGTGTATATCCAGGCGTAGCTCCTGGTGGGACGTTCCTGCGTAGGTTCATTGTGTTTCATTTGGATGGATGAGCCTGAAAGTCTGTTCTTTTACAAAACAAGGCACATTTCTTTGTACCGTTGCTTCTCTAATCAAACCTTCCCACTAACGTTTATTTGTTTCTGTTCCTCCCTCTCCCCGGCTGTCCGTCCGTTCCTCCTCCTGCGTCTCCTCCACCCCTATTTTGAGGAGGAAAGTGGTTTAATCCTATAATGGAGGCTGATGATGCTGTGCTGATGTTGCTGGACCAGAGACTGGCTGTGTGTTCTGTCACTGTTCACTGTATAGCCATATGCACATGCACACACTCGCTTATTCTCCATCAATGTCAAAGCACACACACACACACAATGCATGCAATATAATCTTGCATTATCCCTGGACTGTTCCATTTTTTTTACCCAAACATCAGTGTTTTTACAGTTGCCTATGCATCTGTATGAACTGCCAAATATGATTTAAAAATAAGGAACGCGACAACGTTGCTTTACACACAAGGTCCCTCCATTTCATTTTAATTTCAACACGGTCAGCGTTTAACGTTTATATCCATCAATCATCCTGCTCTCCTCCACATTTCCACGCTGTAGAGACACCACAGAGACGCCATGTTCCCAAAAACACTGACTTCAGCCACATTCTCCTTCCTGCAGCGCTTCACCTTCTGCGTCACACACCACCATAAAACTAAAGACCTCGTATCTTTATCTGAATCTGTATTTTGCGGCGTGCCGCAGTCTTTTTATGCTTTCCTTTTCCATACATCACCCTCGGTTCCCTCCTGGACTCCCAAACCACCCACCCTCACCGGTCCTGTCGCGCCACTTCGACCGTATCTGTCATTCCCTGCACTCTGACCTCTAACCTTTGACCCTCGGTGGCTCTTTTGCAGGGGACGTGAAGCAGCTGCTGGTGTGGATTCGGGAGAACTTGCTGAAGCAGAGGCCCGAGCTCTTTGTGCAGGGAGATTCTGTGTAAGTACACACACACACACACACACACACACACACACACACACACACACACACACACACACACAAGCAAAAAACTGTGAAATGTACATACTGTCTTTGCTGGACAGTGGATAAAGGAAATACACTCTTGATGACTATCTTAGATTTTGAAATGTTGCATTAATGTTATATTAAGGTTATATATGTTTTATGGATTGTTTAGATGAGTACAGATTACTAGTATAAAATATTACAGATTAAAAGGTACATTTATTACTATTTTATTATATTTCCCAGTTGTTTTGCTGTTTGAGCATGATGGATGTGTCATGATATTACGTTTTTTCCAAACACTGCACTACAATTTGTGAACAATTTGAAATCATTACTGCAGAAATCCATCCATCATGTTTGTGGGATTATTTAGTCTTTTATACAACAGTATATAGATTTGCGAAATGACCAAAATTCAGGCCCTGAACTATAATCCTGTGCATGAGATCAGGCAGAGCATCAGATCTGTACACTAATGCTATTGTTTAATAACATTTTCTAATACTAACAAAATGCAACTATAGCACTTTATCAAATTATAATAATGCATCTACATATATTCTTTAAATGTGTACACTGGTTAGTGTTTTATATATAATGTATATTTTTTTTAGTCTGTCAGGACTGAATTATTTTAAATCTTATTTAAATCTTTATTATGTTTATGAATTCAAATTCAACTCTAGTTGCTTAGTTTGTCTTTGAAACATGTTTTCTTAACTTTTTTGGCTAAATGGCTGAATTGTGTTGCTTGAAGAGACAAAACGGCTCTGAATACAAATTGTTCCAGTTTAAAATTACGTAAACTGTAAACAAAAAAAATCAAACAGCATTATGTTATACCCCATGTAGCGAGCATATGTAGCGATTGTTTGGGATTCTGGGAATCTCACTGTGTAAATTATTCCTGTGTAAACATGGGGCATTTCTTTAATAATCTCAGACGAAATGTCACTGTAGGAAAATGAATAAAAATGCATTTTAACCATGACCGCTTCTAATTCATTTGCTTTAATGTGACCAGTAGATATGATCAAGTAGATAAATATTCAAAGAGTGCATTTTTAAAGGAATTTTACAGATTTAATATATAAATCTGCTCCAACTCTTTGTACAGAGAATTGACAACGTTATTAAAACACAATAATAGAAAACGGATAAAGGTGAGGTACATCTGAGCTGCGTTTAATTGTCTCCGCAAATCATTTATTAAACGTGCCAATACGGCGTTTGATACTTCAGAGCTTTCATGATTTTCCCCTCCCTTTATCTCTCTGTTGACATTTTTTATAAATTGTCGTGAGTTGCTTTATGCTTTGTGTCGGTGTTATCAGTGTGGATCAGGTGAAGTAAATGAGCGTCTCTGTTTTCTCTCACACAGGAGACCCGGTATTCTTGTATTGATCAACGATGCAGACTGGGAATTGATGGTGAGCTGCATGTGTGTGTGTGTGTGTGTGTGTGTGTGTGTCTGTACGCGTCTCCATGATCAGATGATCAGTCCACTTCTTCTGTTTTAATGACTTGCTCATTTTTTGGGCCGTGTGTCAGTTCCTTTCTCCATCCGTCTGATGTGCAGGATGGCCTCTCCGGGTCAGTCGTTCAGGAAAAACCGCATATCGGCATCTACTTGTAATTTACGCAAACACAGTCAATGAGGGTAAAGTCGATGTCTTGACAACTGTCGATGATGGTCTAAAACCCACAAATCAAGCACTGATTTAAAGTTCGGTACCGGGTCGCTCCTTTTTACGGCTTTAACATAAATCTCATTTGTAATAGCTTTTAGCTCGGCCCCTTGTCTCATGCGGCCGCTAATAAACATCGAACAAGTGCTTTTCTTTTTAAGGCCCTTTTCAAGAAATATTCTGCACGGATCATTAAAGCTAATGGTGGTGTTTTGTGTGTGTGTGTGTTTTGTTGTTTTTTTTTTGGTCAGTAAATAACTAGAAATCATTAGTGTATAATCAGAGTGTGTGTGTGTGTCTGTGTGTTTGTGTGAGTCTAGGGTGAGGTGGAGTACCAGCTTCAGGACCAGGACAATATTGTGTTCATCTCCACACTTCATGGAGGTTAATGGACTCCAAAAGATCTCTCACACACAAGCATATCTATATATCTGTATATATACAGTACTGTGCAAAAGTTTTAGACACATGCAAAGAAATGCTGTAGAGCAAAGATGCTTCAAAATAATGAAATTAAATGTTTCTACATTTTAAAAAAAAATACAGTAAAGAGCAGTAAACTGTAGTAAATGAAACAAAGTCAATATTTGGTGTGACAAAAAAATAAAAATAAAAACAGTAGTCTCTGGTACAGTGTGTGTGTGCAGTTTTATAAGGAAATGAGCTGGTAAGTTTTATTGAGCATCTTGCAGAACCAGACACAGTTCTTCTGGACACTTTGACTTTCACACTCGCTTCTTATTTTTGCAGCAAAACCCAGCAGCCTTCATTGTGTTTTTTTTTGTCTCTTACGTAATCTGCTGCTGTCTTTAATGACATACAAACATTTTTCTGTAACATTTAAATTTGTGCTAGAAAACTAATGTTGGGAATCTAAAATGTTTTTTGTACTAACTTGATAATGTAGAAGTCATAAAATAAAACATCTATAACAAAGTTTGTACTAAAAAAAGGAGGGTGCCTTATTTTGCACAGTACTGTATTTATATATGTGTGTGTGTGTGTATGTATGTATGTGTGTGTGTATATGTATACATACACACACACACCATATATCCACGCCTTCAGTTTCGATGCTCTGCACTACCCATCCTCCATCCTCCAACCTCTCGACCAATCTGGTGAGCCCGTCTTGACTTGTTTTGGTTTTTTTTGCCCAATTAAACGGAACGTCAGTGGAACGTGTGTTGAGACAGGATCGTCTGAGCGCTCTACCTGCCCCTCGGTTCGATGGATGGGGTCACATCGGGGCACATTCAGAGGTCATTCCGTCTAGCCAACGTCCAGATGGATTCTCCAGAGACGTGCACCAATCACTCACACTCTCGCCTCAAGAAACGACAAAATTTCCATTTTCATTTGATTACGTCTGGACATCTTTGGGGGTTTTTTTCTCTTGTTTTTGAATAAATAAATATGATTTTCTTTTTCTAATTATATTTTTCCAGAAATGACTAGTTTTAATAAATGCCTCATTGATTTTGAGGTTCATGAAAAAGTCAAATATAAACGCTTAAGTCTAATATATTTCAGCTGCCTGTCTCGTGGCTTCGATTTCTGCCTGGGATTGTCGACATCGCCTTGACATTTTATCTCCTGTTTTTTAAAGAAGAAAATGATATGGGGGATCTCCAGCTTTAGGCAGGTTTATAGTAGAGCTTTTGCGTCCGGTGTCGCCAGATCAGGATTTTTGTCCCTAGACAAATGGTTTATTTTTAACTACAGAGGCCTTTAAAAAGTGGCTTTGTGCAAGGGACAGAATTTAGGATGCTTTTGTTAGTGCCTTGTGTCATGTTTAGAAATTTTTTTTTTTTTTTTATTGTTTTGGAATATTTTGTTCTTTTTGGTCCTATTTTTAGAAATTCTTTTATTTATTTATTCATTTTTTTATTTTTTAGAAATGACCAGACAGTTTTTTTTGCATTACAATGCAGTAAGTGCAAATTTATTTTTAAAATGTTTGGTATTATAATTCATTAGATCTTTTAGGTTTTCTTTAATAAATAATACATGCTGAAAAGGGTATTTGTTATTGATTTTTTAATGTTTTATATATATATTATATCTTTGTACGTTGTAGATTTTTCTAGATTTTGTATTATTTAATATAATTCATTCACAGTGTGAAGTGGTTTATAGAGGCTCTGAAACTGTCTCAAATCTTTAAATTCCATTTGCATCTCTTCTTTGGATTATATAGCTTTAATCCAGTTTGTTATACATTCACCACAGAGCTTTTAAATCTTTTTTTTTTTTTTTTTTTTTAAAGTTTGGAGCGTGGCAGGCCTGATTTACATCTCCACATCCTACAGAAACAATAGCAGTAAACAGTGCATGGTCTTTTTTTGTTGCAGATTGATTTTGATCCTACTTTAAGACCCATTTCCTGATCCTGGGGTCCCCTGGAATATTCATTAGGGGCGAACCCGCGGGATCCACTGAAGAGTCGATTTGCAACGGAAAACTGTATGATAATAGTGTAGCCTAACTATAATACAAATGCTAATGAGCTGGAGGGAGAGAGAAAACACCCCAGTGTCAGTGTTTGAGTTGTGTGTGTGTGCAGCAGATGAAGAGAGTAAACATTGTTCTCCTGTGGCGTGACCTGTCAGGGAGGTCAGGAGTTAAAATGGCGGCCGATTATTAAAGCCAGTTCCTTTTACGACTTTAAAAGTGAGGTTTTAAAAGTAAAAAAGTTGCATTTTTATTTATTTTTGCAGATTGCTTTCAGCCCATGTGATTCTAACTCAAAAGTGAACCTGCTTTTAGGTGATATAAAATAAGTCCAATGTGAAGTGTCAACCACTGGCTATCAGGAGGACAAGGAACGTCTGTGAAATTGATCTGCACAAAAAATAACCACCATCTTTGGACTAAAATAGCAGGCATCACTCGGTCACCTATAAGTGAAATTAATGTCAACCTGTTCTGCTCTTGTTTTAGCCTCTCATGCTTCTCAATTTGCTTTCATTGGCTCTGGTTTTTAGGACAGAGCCAATGAAAGCCAATGAAAAAACAACACTTGATCACGTTACACATCTTGTACCCTTGGCCGTAAGTGGATTGTCTAAGGTGACTTGAGAGAGTCAAAACCCGTCAAACCCACACAGCTGAGCTTATAAAGCTTAAACATTGTGGTCATGCAGGAAGCTGAATGGCGTGTGTGACCTGCTAGCCTATAGCATCCAACACGAATACAACCAGGACATAGACATCTGCAGTACTATGGGTTTTCCAAGTGAGATCCAAGAGCCATTAGTGGTCCGTCAAACACAACCAATGACATTTTAAAATGGCCGAGATTGTGATCAACCGCTATCATTGTTGTTATGGATGTTAATTGACTGGACAGTTGAACTGAATTCAACCAAATTATAAATAATGTTAAATTGAATATCACTGGTAGTTTAGTCAATTAAAAAAAAAAAAAAATTAAGATTTGGGTGAAATGTTTATGAATAATAAGATTTAATACCTCCAAGACAAATTATGGTATATGCATATGCTTAATATTTTAACAGTTTATAAAACATGTTCATATATATATATATATATATATATATATATATATATATATATATATATATATATATATATATATATATATATATATATAATATTGTTATATTAATTTTACCAATAATAGGGTTCTGCAAAAAAAGAGAACTCCTGGGATATCGGCTGCATTTATAGCCTTACAATAATAATAATTGTTATAGTAATAAACACTGTATATTTGCAAAATGTTCATTAAAAACATACTGTGTGGGGCTTTGTGGTCCAATCCACTGGGTGCAAATTGATAATGAATATATTTTGGAACAGTATAAGTGTGTTTTGTATATCTTCTGTAGACTAGAACCCTAAAGATATGCTAATTAAAAGCCTTGGGGGGGAAATGATAGGCTATTATCTTGTTTATAGAAAGTGTTATGGAAAGGCTGGTATTTTTTCTTCATTTAAAAGTGAACTGAATAATTCAGTCCTTTTAATTCAGTGTAATAAATTAGTGTGACACTATAGGGCCTACGTCATACCTGTAATATACGGTATATAGGCTACTCTATTCTATATAGGACATTGGACTTCTCCTCAGCGTGAAAGCTAAACTATAATTAGCCCTCAAGGTTTCTCAGCCTACTTCTCCTCAGCAATCATAGACCATGTTTTCTGCTTCATTTAGAAGGTGTTAAAGTCGTAAAATTCGGGGTGGAGGTATTCCTATTTTAGGATCAACACTGTAAGGCGGGAAAAATGATGAGAAAGCCGGCGCGCGCCTGGCAAGATCAAAATGGCGGGATAGAGATGAAGCCATATAGCGTATATGATCGGCTTTAATAGAAGATTAGTGTCAGGGCTCGTAGTACGGTTTAATTTCCATTAGATGACATTTAAAATGTTATGTTATATTTCATAACATGAGGTGTTTTCTCCTCGCTTGTCGACAGTGTCATGGCGGCCATTCCTGTCAGCATCAAGGCCTAGCATTAATATTGGTCCAGTTTAGCGTGGTTTTTTGTAATAACTGTAAGTTATACAAATAATTGTAGGTGTTATACACGTATTTTGAGATTATTATTATAATTTTTTAAAGCTAGGCTTTATCTTTCGTAGAGGACAGAACAAGGTTGTTGGCACTGACTGACTTTAGAGAAGCTGAAACGTCAGTTTGTTTACTTATTTTAAATTATGAGAGGGATAAATGAGTAATAACAGTGTTTTCACAGAGTAACATATTTTGGGTATTCGTTTTCTTGTAACTACAGAATATGAACAATAATTTCAGAGACAAATTAATATGCCTGCTTTGACAAGGTGCCAATGGTGATATTTTTGGGGGGGGGAAACGTTTATGTTATATGTTCCATTAGCCTATATATTACTGATGTTTAAGATAGTATAATTATTAATTATATACATTGACTATTCGTCATGTTTACCGTTTTACCGTCTATATTCATCTGAATTAAACCTGATTAACACCTCCGTGAGGCTTAATTCATGTTATTAAACCACGACGAATAGCCTATAGTCTGTGTTTTTACTGTCAAAAATGACAATTACAGTTTTATAATCAGGGTATAGGTATACGTATTAAAAAGCAGGTTTTAAATAGGATGGTACTATTTTTTTTTTACATACTCTTTAGTACGGCAGTATTTCCACAGGACACTAAAAATGTACAAAAAATGCACACACTCAAATATATAAATTATATATATATATATATATATATATATATATATATATATATATATATATATATATATATATATATATATATATATATATAAACTGCCGTACTAGCCTAAATAATATGTCAAAATAGTGTATATATGCAGCATTTAAACAGGACACTAAAATTAACTCTGTTTAAGAGATTAGTATGTTTTTTAAAACCTAAACATAATTGGACAAACCATACATAATTGGAGCTTAAGTAGGCTACGGCTTGTCTAAAAGGCTAATTAAAGGTACACCACATGCACTTTCCCAGGTAAAACATACACACCAAAGCTACTAAAGCGACAAGGTAAAGAAACCTTTATTTCTGTGAATGTACTATTTAGTAAGTGATTCCCGACTCGGAACCTCTAAGGTTCATTAAAAAAAAAAAAAGAAGAAAGAAAATCCCCACCTCTCTCTTTCTCTCTCTCTCTCTCCCTCTCTCTCTCTTTCTTTTTTTATTGCCCAAATTCCAGTGGTCGGTTGGTCGGCGTCACTGAGAACTCATTTGCAATGTAATTAGCAGTGTATTGATTTGGAGTGAGTGGTGCTGACAGATTATCGGCACAATCAAACGACACTGTGAGACTGAATATGAAATCCAGTCAAAATCAGACACTTTTCCCTCTGTGACTTTACAGAAGAAGCTGGAGGCCCGAAAATTGTGTGCTGCTGAATTACACCACACACACACACACACACACACACACACACACGCACGCACACACTGTTATTGTAATTTTTCAGATAATTTTGAGATATACGAAACCTGCAAATAATTTTGTTTCAGACAAAACACATGAAAGGGAAAGTTAAACGACAATTAAAAGAATATTCTACTGTAATACTGTATTAGTGATCTAAAAGCAGTCATGCACTGTACAATGATTTGATGTTTTATCCCATGTTATATAGACACCTTTTTAGACTTTATACCTTTTTTTCCCCTTTTTTTTTAAAAATAATTGAACGTAGTGTTATCTAAACCAAAGCTGAAGTGATAAACGAAAAGCTTTTGACAACAGCAAAAAAAAAAAAAAAAAAAAAGCTTCTCCATGCATTCAAGATGAATAATCAGACACCACTGTTTGGTCTTTCACACACATCAGGCCTGTACAATAATTTAACATCACATGCAGGTTGCAGTATTTATTGAAGTTAATGTTTTCCAAACAGGGTTATCCAAAATTCGGATAATATACTTATTCAAATCGACACATTATTCTTGTATATGTAAATACACATTAGATAGATGAAACGGGAGTGTTTTTTATAAGGCATTATGTATGTTTATTTTGCATTACCTTAATTAGCACATTATTTAAAAAACAACACAGTAAATCTCACTTCATATACATTTGGAATCATCCTTTGAACATCTTACCTTAATAATGTCATTTTTAGATCAAATGTAAAACTGAAAAAGGCCTGCTTTTTTTTTTTTTCCAGAATAAAGATGATGATCATAATGATGATGAAGATGATGATGTGGATGAATCTCCAGCAACAGATGTCCAGGCACAATTCTTGGGTTGAATTTATATTTTACAAGAATTGCGTTTGGACAATCAGTCTCTGGGACTCGTCATAAAACGACATTTCCTACAAAAAAAAAAAGTGCACACACACACACACACACACACACACACACACACACACACACACACACACACACACGGGCGAGATTCTCCTGTATAGACGCCTATTTGAACATATAGCTTAGGAAATTTAAATAAGCGCACGTGAAGTCTTCTTGTCTGTTTTCAGTAGAATAATGAACAATTTCTGCTATTTGTTTATGCCTGAAACAGATTTGATCCTCCTTCGTTTTGAGTAAGTTCTATTTTTTTTTTTTTTTTAAAAAAGTGAAGCAGGATCTGAAGTGAATATAAAGCAGTAAAGCGCAATGAAAGGTTCATTATTTGTTTTGTAATTCATAACATTCACAACATAAAATCCATATCCCGAGATTCTTCAGAAAGTAAGAGAAAGTTAACACTCCTGAAGGATGCTGCACTTCTCTAAAAACAGTACAGGCCTGTTGCACACACTGTCCCGCTCAAAGCTAGGCCTAAAAATCCCGAAATGCGGCACAAAGCGCTAGACAAAAATGCTGCAAAGTTTGGTGTAAGTTATACATAATCTTTTTTTCCCCCCTTGCTCTAAAAATTCTTTACATCCCGCACATTTCCCTATGCAGCACTTTAGCACAGCAGCAGCATTAAAACATGCACTTTATAAAGATCAAATACATCAATCGAGGTCCTTGAAAGCTTGTTTCCCCCCTTTTGCAAAAGTCCAGATTTTTTGTAGAGCATGCGTGCAGCGCTTCAGCCATTTCTGCACCTGTAAAAAAGGTCGCACAGTCGCGCGCTTCCACACCGCGTCAGAAAAGGAGGAGGGGGAAGAGGGTTTCTTCTTCTTCTTCTTTTTCTTCTGTGTTCAAACACCAACAAACTACTGCGCAAAAAAAAAAATCCCTTACACTCCGCTCGTATCTCCTGTTTTTCCCCTCAGTGAATGTGTGCAGTGATGAAAAGGTACAGCGTGCTCTCTCTCTCTCTCTCTCTCTCTCTCTCTCTCTCTCTCTCTCTCTGGAGGTCCGTCCGCTTGTTTTTCATAGGAGCTCGCTCGCTGTCCGTTATCGTCGCGCTCCGGCGAAAATGGCAAAAGAAGCGAAATCGCGAGCAGCAGCAACAGCAGCAGGAGGAGGAGGAGGTGGGAAGGGAGGGTATAGAGATGGAGAGGGGCGGAGGGGGGGGGCGCTTTTTGGGCAGGTCGAAATGCACGCGCACGCACGCACGCACACACACACACACACACACCCCTAGCAAAACGCCTCGATGGGACGGTCTCTCCTGCGCGCATCCGCCTCTTCTTCTTCTGCTTCTTTTCACCCTCCACTAAAAACAATAACAGGGAATGTTTGCGCCACGGCGCAACGCAGAGTGCGCGCCGATCAGCGCGTGGTGCCGGATTTGAATAAAAAGCCGCGCGCGCTGTGATGAATGTCTATTGTGCTGGACGAGTCATGAATCTCCACCGTCTCCCGCGAGCGAGTCTTAAAGACACAACGGCACCGTTTTCCTTCCTCCCGCCCCGAAGACACCGATTACAATCACAACACTGTTATGCATGAACACTGCCTTTCTCTCTCTCTCTCTCTCTCTCTCTCTCTCTCTCTCTCTCTCTCTCTCTCTCTCTCTCTCTTTTATTTTTTCCTTTTTGGAAAGTCGGTGCAATGCTGTAACCCGGTACTGACAGCTGACGCTCGTGCTGCCGGTTATTTCAGATTAATTGACCCGTCTATAAAAAAACAAATTCAAGACTCAGGAGTAGTCAACAATGCGAGATCTGTGCTGTTTATGTCAGTGTGTGTCAGTGTGTGTGTTATGTCAGGGTTTCTCTCTGTGTTTATACCGTGGAAACAGGATTAAAATAATTCCCCCCTTAGTTGAATTTGATTATTTCAACTAAAATTGTCCAGACCTGAAGTTTTAGGGTTTTCAGTTTTCTTTCTATTTTTTTTTTCTTCCAATTTTGGCATTAAAATTGTATCAAAGCATTTTCTGACAAGGACACGTGATGAAGCATTTAACTTTGCAAAATAAATACGTTGTAGCCTAAACACAACAAAGCATTTGCAATACAAATGTAAAAATACAATTTTACTTTTTCCCTTTATTGTACAGTGAAACTTTATTATATCCTCCTTATTACAGTGCAAATTATAGACTAGAAACTAAAATACGCTGACACCCTGCGCTCTCTTATTTAATAATAATAATAATAATAATAATAATAATTGACCAACTACATAACAGTTATTACTGTTGTTGTTGTTGTTTTTTTTTTTTTTTTTTTTTTTTGTTATAATTAAATGTCGCACTTGTCTTTTTTACCTTTGTGTTTTTAAATAATAGTTTGTAAATTTCACACTAAATCCTGTGAATGAGTGACTTATGTTGTCCGTGCTGTGTTGTTTTGGGCCTCTCTACTTTAAATCTTTACTAACAAATAATTTATGTATTTTTTTTTTATTTTATTTTATTTTGTTTATTTTACTAAATGTGTTCGGTTTGAGAGAGGAGGCTGTGAATCTCCGACAAATAGACCCACACTGGAATATACTGCTTAAACAAACAGATGGATGTGTCCCGATATTTATTAGAGAAATATTAGACATCTAGTTTTCTGTTTTCCAGGTAATTTATTGCACGTGCTGTTTCATTTTAATCAGCTATAGATTTACAGCAGTGCCGTAGCTATTTGCGACACTCAATCATTTCCATGAGCGACATTCAGATTAAAGGTGTATATCCCAGTATTTCAAACGTAATGACGCAGAGCTAGGATGTTTTATAATTAAGCATATTTTCAAACACTTAAATAAATCCATGAAACGGAATAAAGAATGAAAATAACGTTCTGCCTTTAACGCGTCACGCTTGCGTCTCATCCTCGCGCGCTGTCTCTCCTCCTCTCCTAATATACGATTGGCTAAAACACGCCTCCTTGGCCACGCCCCGTCCTCTTAAAGAACCAAAAACCCAGGTTAGTAAATAATATGATCAGGTAATAAGCACGGCTTCTGTGTTAATTATACGGTGGTAGTTTGTTAATTAACAAAGCACGATTTATATTATCAGTGTTTCATTGATGTATTTAATATTTGTGTTAAAACGACTAAAACATTTGAGGGGGGAAAGAAATACTTTTTTATCATTATGTTATATTGGTGGAGCTCTGTACTGGTGATTACCACTTACAGTACTCTTAGAAAAACAGGGTTCCTTAAGGGTTCTATAGCTCCCTAAAGTGGTCCTACATGAAACCTCTTACTGCGAGTGTAGATGCTACTTTTATATTGATATCACAGCGCTTCTGAGTTCTGCATTCTGATTGGTCAGAAGGTGTCGATTAATTTTCTATAACAGCAGCTATGACAATAGTGTAGCAACAAATCACAGGTTTACATTAATGCAATTGTTTTTATATGTTATCGTCTCTGTAGTAATATTAAGTGTTTAACATTTATGGAAGGAGTCTCCAGTGTCAGCACTTTGTAACAATCAGATGTAAAGCTGTAACTTTAAGTTTTCAGACATCTTCAGGACAGAGAAGTTTGCGCTTTTTGTGGTTTCGTAGTAGCTGTGTTGTTGTTTTTTTGTTTGTTTGTTTTATTAACTTCAAGAGAGAGAAAAAAAGAAAGGCTGGTGAGGGAACAATGACGTGTTTAATAAATAATAAAATTGTAATCCTTGATCAATTGTTGTGTTATAAGAGGAATAAAACACTTGGGGACATTCTGTTATAAGTCTCTGATATAAGTAATATTTATTATTTTTATACAAGGGTGTTACTGTGTGTGTGTGTGTGTGTGTGTGTGTGTGTGTGTGTGTGTGTGTGTGTGTGTGTGTGTGTGTGTGTGTGTGTGCGCGTGTGATACAGTAGTAGGCCATGTGATTTGGAACATAGCCCATTTCATCATTCATCTTTTAAGTAGGTGAGTTTAAACCTCCTCCTCCTCCTCCTCCTCCTCCTCCTCTTCTTCTGGTCTGTGTGGTTCCCCGACGTGTGCTATTCATTACTTATTTTGGGGAAGGAAAAAAGGAGACCCTTACCACTTCCTCCTTTTCCCTGTGTGCCTTTTCACTGGGTCTCGAGAGCTGGAATCTTAAAGAGATCCTTAATTAGGCAACCTAGTCTCTTAAAAAGGTGTCTATAAAACAATCCCAACGAGGAGCCATTGTCTATAAATAACTTGAGGATTTAGATTACGTTTAAGATTTTTATGATGGGAAACACTTCTTCAGTTCATTGTGACACTAAACTAACTAAATAAAAGAAACAAAAACCCTCTTTAGGACAGGACATCTTTTTAACCCCTTTCAGTGGACCCCCTTATGATCAGAGCGCGAATTAATTTTATTAACATAGTCCACCTATTCAGATATTAGCCACATCAGGTAAATACATAACATCATATGGGAGAGTTTTTCTTTATTCCTGACTGGTACGTCCCAGGGCACAGAATTTTGGTATTGTTTATTCATGTGGTATTTTTATTATTTAAAATAAGGTACAAGTGTAATACTACTGTCTGGGTGTATGGTCTCGCTGTTGTGGTGCTTTTTTTCCCTTCTGTGTCCAAACAGATTGCCTGATTACCACCAGCTGCAGATTGTTATGGTGATAATCAGTCTCAGGCTTGGATTGGTTACTCTAAGAGAGGAAAGAAGTTAAAGGCATTGAGAAGACTGGTAAAGTTGTGGCTGGCAAGCCTTGTTGTTCTTATTTCTGTGAAAATTTCAGGTTCGTATCTGGTCCCCCACCAGAGATATTTAACCCAAAAGTGAGGGGAATTTTACAAAATTGCAGTTTCTCGCCCCCATAAAAAATAAATAAGAGAAGTCTCAAACCTGAAATGTTCTGCGTGCACACTATACTTACCCAGGTACCCCCTAAAAAAATAAGACTGATACTCCAACCCTTCCCATTATAAATTGACTCTAAAAGTGGAACTGTGAGGAATCTTGAGCATTACAGTTGGACTTAAGTTCTAAGTCTAAGGAATAAGTATGTGCAATATGTTTATATATGTACATGTACCTTGTAATGTGCTCTAGAGATCAGGTTTTGTTCCAAGGAGCTAGGACCATCCTGAGCCGAGATATTGAGGTTTCCGCAAACAGTATAACCAAATAACCAAATTTTGGTTAAGAATGGTCGAGCAACCCGTGTTGGACCACTTGAGATGGACTGACCCAGTTTTTAGTATATTTTGTGATTTCATGCTGGTTCTGACTAAAGCTTGTAACCTGGAATTTCCGACATCCAACTAGGGAAAAAAACTTTCCTGACTTTACTAAGAAAGTCAGGAAAGGTCATGATATCATGTCAGCATGGCCGCTCTCACCGCCAACCTTAAATAAAATATCACTCGATAGTAGATTTATAGAAGTGTTAACTTTAGATCAATCAACATAGATGCATTAGTTGGTTTAATCTATAACTCTAGCCGTAATATTCATGTTTTGAGAAAGTAAATACATCATAAACTCATGATCACTAATGTTAGCTGGCTAGTTTGTTTGCTAACAAAACACACGTCCATGTTTTTCGAACGCGCCAAGCTCGGAAATGATGTAATTCCGAGTTCAGATTTCCCACTTCTTCTTAGTGTGAGGTTTTGGGTAATACAGTGGGGTCCAAACGTCTACTACTAGACTACTAATGATAATGTTTCTATTTTGCATTACTTTCTAATTTAATATGAAACTTTTCATTACAAATGATATTATCAGTGAAAAGTGGAATCCTACAAATATTTACATGAATTTCAGAATTTCTTATTACTTAGGTTTTACAGTAATGACAGTGTGCACTTGAGTTGGCACGGACGCTACATGTGACGATCCGTGTTAGAGCAGATCCATCTGAGTTGAAGAGATAAGACTCGAAGGAAAAACTGACCTTTCAGACAAAGGAGATAACATGATCAGTATCACAAATTTACTTACCTTTAAATAATGATCTATCTTATTTGTTTCTCCTATTTCTCTCTAACTTGGTCTTGGCCAGGTCTGACCCATCATCCAGGTCTCCTCCTATCATATGACTGCTAATAGCTGGGAATAGCTGGGAAGGGTGAAGGCTTCTGAGACACATGAAGACATTTTTTAAAACTGCTGCTCATGCTGCGTCACAGGGCTGCGGAACACACTGGAGGAAAGCCTGCCTTCTATCTGATGTCCGAGCCCCACTGGGGAAGGCTGGTGTCCAGTCATGCACACAGAGACAGTGGTAGATGACCGCTCGCCATGGCGCTGTACTCGGCCCCATTCATGGATAAATGTTTAACTCTGGAGCTGAAAGGAGCAGTGGGGGACAGGAGGCCACATCCACAGAGCGGGCAATGAAACGGCCTCTCAAACACAATTGGCTCCGGGGATCCCGCCATAAGCCTCCTCTAGATTAAAGCAGCTCAAGTGGGCCACATGTACTACAGAGTACTGCAGAGCCCCTGATTGCATCAGTGTAGCCGTTTTACACATCTGTGAGCACGCAGGCTGTGCATCATTAGCTTTGTGAAAAGAAAACTACATTATCCTGCGTCTGTAAACACTTCTGTTTCTGAATTAAAATAAAATAAAAATAAAAATAAAGATGAATCAGCCCAGAGGGTGGATGACACGTTTTACTGGTTCTCTGAAATATGAGATCGTTACATCTAAGTAATGTTTGGCTAAAATCGACTCGATATAGTTTTCAATAAAACCCATACTCCTCTCACCGACAGCATCCACACTTTATTTTTCATTTCTCGCCCTCGGCTTTTATTCCGTCAAAGCAGCATTAAGTGCAATCTATAAACAGTGTGGGGTATAAACAGTGAAAACTACAACCCAAGGCCATGTTTCTCATTGATCTGTGTCATCATCATCATCATCATCTCCATGACTTCATGAGAGGATCCGTTACTCTAATAGCTTTTCTTTTTAATAGTTTGTAGCAGGAATTGCTGTCTTAACAATCCAAGCAAACAGACATGAAATATGATTTGCCGAACCTGCAGTGTGTGAGATTATGAAACGCCTTGTGACTTTTGTGGCCTTGTTTTGGAATGTCAGCATTCTCATGGTCCTGGGAAAGTTTGGCAAAATGGTCGAATAGCCAATAGATGGAATAAAAACGTGGTTTAAAATTAAAAATTGGTTAAACTGCGAAGTGTAAACTCGTCCGTCCTGAACTAGTGTTAGCTGCACTATTGTCAGAGCTGTAGAAAATCAATCAACACCTTCTGACCAATCAGAATCCATAATTATAACAGCACCTTGATAACAAGGAGGAATTTCCTTCGCTTCCTTTGGTCGCAGGAGCTCAAACGTTTTTGTTTGTTTTATATTCGTGATAAATTTCGTTGCTGAATATTTGAGTATGTCACAGAAACACAACATGTACTGCAAAATCTGTGAGCGTGTACATGTCACACACTATAAGAGCAAAAAAAGAAAAAGAAAAAAAAGTGCTGATCCAGCAACAGTGTTTGACGCATAAATACGATTTCTTGTCGTTTGGCCCGGAGCTGATCCTGAATCAGCACTCAAATTCGGAGGAACTCGATAACTCCCAGCCTGAGGAACATCTCTGCTCTCTGCTCTCTGCTCTCTAGTCCATTTTCCCCGGTCATCCCTTCTGCTGAGGGGGGAAAAGAAAGCAAAGGAATTCTTTGACCGTGGCTGGATGGTTGCCAGGCAACAAGGACCGCAAGAGAAGCGGTGGTGACTCGGGTTAAAGCGTCTTCTGGGAGAATCCACAGGGAGAGTTCCTAACGTGGGTCATAGAACAAGCTACACATGCTGCTGATCTCAGGGTACAAAACAGATTTCCGAAGCATTTCTTTCTTTCTTTCGTTTTTTAAAAAAAGATTATACCTGTCGCTTTGTCGCTTGCGAGCGTGGACACTAGGTAAACGTCTTCAGATTCTGGACGACATCACCAGGAAAAAAATATCATCTCACCCCACCCCCACTGCCAGCTATCATCAAGTGAAAACGCTGAGCTAGTTCACATTACTACGTCTGTTTACTCTGAAATTTCTGACCCGCTTGTCATTTTTATGTCATCGACAGAACTAGCGGATCACGTTTCAGCTTCAGACCCAGAAGTGGATAAACGTATGGCCAAAGTTCAGCGACTGTATTTTTCTAAACACAATCCATTGCAGCTTCTGTAGCAGATCCTCTGTTGTGGTTTAACCAATCACGTGTCTTTATGTAAATTATTTAGCCGAAGGAAGCTGATTGGACCAGAGACTAGCTATAGGGCCAGGGACATGAGCTGAAAAGGGGGAGAGTTTTCACACCTTCATAGATTTTTCATTTCATTTACACTTTCTGGTCTGATTAGCATACGGACATCATGTCCACGGCACTAGTTGAAAGTGGTAACGTGAAGCACCGGTGTGAAAAAACATCAAAATTATTTTATTTATAGCAATTAACTAATCATGTTAGAATGTTAGCTGCTTGTCCGGACCTTTTTTAATCGAGGAATAGAGTGCTGCAGGGATGAGGTATTTTTTCAGGCCAACCCGGAAGTTAGCATCGCCCCGGTTCCCACCATCGGCTTTTGGACTATTGCAGAAAATAAACTCTGTGACCAACAAAAGTTTATGATTCTTACACGTTCTGTTCATCAAGATAATCTTCACAAATTAACACAACTTTTATGAATTTTGAAGCCTAAATACAATAGCCAGAAATAAAAAGCTAAAGTTAGGCTATAAACGAACCGGAAGTGCTAAACTGCTAACTCATTTCCGGGTTTTAGGACTCATTCCTGCAGCACTCTATTGTATACGACTGCACCCTGAACACTCGTGCACTAACACATACCACTAAACTCAATTCTAGATCTGTGTTTATTTGTTTGTTTCTTTAGAGCATGGCGTATATCCATATTATCAGGCATGTATAGCTTATAATTGGTGTTGGAAGTTATGATGTAAACGATCATGATTTTTTTCATGTCTAAAAAAATTTATTAATTAATTCAGGTTATTCGTTTCATAATAAAAACCTAATTATATGGTTATAAGGTTGTTAATGCAAAGATATTCCGCAAAACGCATAATTTGTTTTTCAGGAACTGAAAAATAAAACCAAAAGGCTTTTATAATGAAATGCCACCCTGTAAAGCTGAACATAACGTCACCTTATTATTTATAATCTACAAAACTAAAGATTCATTTAGACAATCTGATTTTAGTCCCACAAATTTAGTGCAATTCTTTTTTTTTTTTTTTTTTTTTCTTTTTTGGGGGGGGGGGGGGGGGGGGGGGGTTAAGCTGAAAAATGCATTAAATAATTCAGGTATTATTAATAATGTGAAAATATCTCATGATCTATCAAGTAGTGTGTAGTGTGTAAGAATTCACAAGATTAAAACTGTTTAATATGAAATGATACATAAAACAGTGTTTTAACTTCATATCATGCACTTATGTGAATATTTCGATTTTATCAAGCTCTTCTCTGACTGCATTAAAATGATTAATGAATTTTATGTATTTTTTGCTATTTATCCTGATTAAAAAAACTAATGCTAGTTAACTTATATATATATATATATATATATATATTCAATGCACAGAAAGAGGGTTCACTGTTTTAAATCCATGCTATTGACCCAACAAATCAAACTGAAACACTTGTAAATGTTTCTCGAGGTCATTTTATCTGAGTGCTTCAGTTCTCCAGCACTATTGGCCACAGGGGACGTGGAGGTGCTGATCTCGCTCTGGTCACCAGTCAATTCATCTATAAAGACTTTCCACAGCACTGATTCATTCTCTATAACAGCAGCTCCGACAGTAGCGCAGGTTTATATTAATGCACTCCTTCTAATTATTATACGCTATCGTTTCTATAGCAACAGCTCATTCACAGGGACGTGTATGGCAGACTTTTAAAAAATGTGGTGAAGTTTTCTGTGAGGAGAAAAGTGTTCATGTAACATTTATGGAAGGAGTCTCCAGTGTCGGCGCTTTGTAACGGTCAGAGGTAAAGCTGTAACTTAAAGTTTTGTGACATCTTTTTTTTCCTTTTTTTTTTTTTTTTTGCAGTTTCTCGGTAACATGACAAGCTGTGATTGTTTTTGAGACAGAGAGAATAAAGAGAGGCTGGTGAGGGAAAGACTGTTTATAGCTGCTATAACGTAAGCGAGAACAGGAACTAACTTGTTTTGCAAACATTAAATGTAACTATAAACAGATAAAAAGTGTGTTTCATAAATTAAAATTTGTAATCGTTGACAAATTTGCTGTGTTATAAAAGGAATAAAGCACGTGCTGTTACAGGAAAATGATCAACTTTGGGGTGGGAACCGTAACTCTGCTTCATCACATGACCTGGTTGTTGATTATTTTCCTAAAACAGCAGCCCACATAGTGGTTTATTCCCTAATTTTATTATTTAACTGGTAAGGATTTAGATTTAGAGATATTGGGAGATGTTCTTATCGTGTCTTACTTCTTATTCACAAAACAAAATCAGTTGTTGTTAGTCCTATTCGCAATATTCTGTGTCAGTATGAGGCGCTGATTATTTTTCTATGATCATCAAATATAACATATAGAATAATATAGAAGTGCATTTCAAATCCTGCTGGTCCCTGTGTATGGGATGAGCGCAGCTGATTAAGTTTTCTCGATCTGGACGGACCGTGGGAACAGGAGTGACACTTATCGACGGCTGCACGAGAACGTCTGTCCTGGTTATTAATGTGTCCGCAAGAAGTTCCAGAGTTTCCCAGAGCATCCCAGCCGTCCTGAGGGATTTGGGACTGACCAAAGAAAGGACGAGCTGCAGCTGACCACTGGACCATCTTCCTTTGACACGACCCCCCACCCATTGTAGCTACGGTTTTAGCAGCTATATCACTCAGACCCCCCACTAGTGCTTGGACCCCTCTAAAGTACCCCCGCCTCTCTCCTCCTGCTCTCTCCTGAATAAATGTTTGAGTTGGGATGACCGGCTTGTGTGCCCTGACTGGGCCGCCACACCCTGCTGTGCCACTGCTCTGACCTTTGACCCAGCTGTGAAAAGTTACCGATGAGTCACATGAACTCTCTCAAGCGTGGGTGTGCAGGGGTTGCTGGGAAAGTGCCCTCGCAGAGCCAGGGTGGTGTCCAAAGGAGCGGGAGCAGGTGCCAAAATGGCACCCTCTTTGACCCGGCCTGGGTTCCAGCACGGTCCTGGTTCAATTGTGTGACGGGGGGCCAAGTGAAATTGGTTTAACTGGTTGTCAGCTGTATATCTCTTCATCTCCAGCATTCCTCTGGCTTGGTTTTCTTCACTGGATTCAGACCATGCCGTGCTTTTCCTCTTTCCTTTGTCCCTTCCTAGTGTCTCAGCATTCGTTAGTGCTCAAGTCCTCAATAGTGCCTCAATAATGTCCGCTGGTCAATTCTGTTCAGCTTCCTGAGTGGGCAGCTGGTGATAAATGTGAGACCGAATCAATGTAGAGATTTTGTGAGCGCTCTGGGTGAAGTAAAGACACGCCAGCACTTTTGCATCTCCGACACAGAGTCACATCCTGTCCTGATGACCAACTGACTGGAAATTAAACTAGAGTAAATGATTCTGCTGGTTCTTTTAGTTTAAAAAAAAAAAAATCACAGATGTTTTAATCACAGAAGATGCTACATCAGTGGTCACCAACCCTCTTCCTTGAGATCTACCTTCCTGCAGGTTTCATCTCCAACCAAAAAAACATTATGAAAAAAAAAAAAAAAACATTTATGAAATAAATGTAAGTCGCTGTGGATAAGGGCATCTGCCAAATGCCATAAATGTAAATTTAAATGTAAATGCAAAATCGAATTTAGTTGATCAAGAATTTCTTAAGGCTTCTAATGATTAGATGGTCAGGTGGGCACGATAAAGGTTGGAACTAAAGTCTTCCGGAAGGTAGATCTCCAGGAACAGGGTTGGTGACCATTGTGCTACATGACGTTCTGGTGGAGGCTGAGCCTGCTCAAGCTCAACACCGCCCTCTTGTGTTAATTCACTAAAAAGCAGAGAAACAGAATTTACTTAGCTGCCTTTTTCACATTGTAAGTGTAGACCTACTGGCTGTAGCATGTATATTGCTGTGCACAATGTTCCAGCTCCCCTCTACCCCATCCATCAAGGAAAGGAAATAAGAGTAGCTTTAGTCTCTAACCGTGCTCTCCACTGATGGATGGAGAGGATGTGGGCTGACACGTTGGGCATCATTTATCAAACATCCTTGTGTAAATGTTTCCGTAGCGAACCAAATTTAGAATTTTACAAGAAGCATAGGATCTCATGTGTCAGAGGGATTGGTCTGAGAAATCATTCAAGCCAATCGGTTGACTTCGTTACTGTAATGCATCATATATGCAATTTGCATTGAATTGAGAAAATCTATTTGGGCTGTTGGGTTGTCGCTTGCTGATGTTTTTGAAATCACAGCTACGTCACAAGTGTACATAGAAAATGAGTGAGCGACAAGTTCATGTCAGTTTCTCAATTGTGTTACCAGTGTTACATGTTACATGCTTGGCTTCGTACTAGCTATGTTCTCAGATTAGATTAGCAGCGTGAGCTAACAATCTCTGCTACGTCCTTCCAAGCCTTATTTTTCTTCCGATCATCTCTATATACTGTACATTTAATGAGAGGTTGTATAAGACAGAATAAGATGAAACCCTCAGCTCACAGGATGTTTTTTGTTTTTCGCACCATTCTGTGTAAACTCTAGAGACTGTTGGATGTGAAAATCACAGGAGATCAGCAGTTTCTGAAACCCTCGAACCAGCCCATCTGGCACCAACAACCATGTCACGGTTAAAGGCACAGAGATCAGACTTTTTTCCCCATTCTGATGTTTGATGTGAACATTAACTGAAGCTCTTGACCTGCATCTGCATGATATTATGTATTGTGCTGCTGTCACGTGATTGGCTGATTAGATAACTGCATGAATGTGCAGGTGTTCCTATTAAAGTGGAAGGTGAGTGTATATACAGATTACTGGTTGTATATAAGTATGTTATATATGTATGTTTTATTTAATAATAATAATAATAATAATAATAATAATAATAATAATAATAATAATAAAAATAAATGTCAAAAATATTTAAAATGTTAACAACAATAATAATAATAATCATAAAGAAATACAAAAAACTGTAAATAATAATTTTGTAATTTTTGTTTTTAAAAAAAGTTAAAATAGCATTAATAAATAAAATAAATAAATATGTATATACCTGTTTAAAGTAAATTGGAGTGATGATATTTATTCAGTGAATCTGTGCTCTCAACAAACTTCGGATTTTTTTTTTTTTTTAACACTAAATGTTTTGTAAGTGTGAAATGTTTAAACTTCTAAAGTTAGTTTTAATCCCTCAAATTAGCTTCATTTTAGGATTAAACACACACACAAAAAAATGAATTTAGTATGTAAATTCCACATTTCCACGTTTTTCTTGCTGAGGTGTCACCCTCTGCTCGGCTCAGTGGGAATCAGTTCCCGGAAGTTGTAATGAAACTCACACACACGTTGCCTTTCCTTGAAGGAAACCAGAGAATTTTTTGGGGGGTTTTTCCCCTTTCCCTACCCGTATTCTGACAAACCCCGCCTCCTACGCTAGGATTGGCTTAAAGTTCATCACAAACAAAGACTGTCCAATCGGAAAAGAGTGCATGAGTTACGTCTGCTTTGGGTGCGTCTTAAACTGAAAAGTGCTTCATAAAGGGGGGAAAAGATACTGAACTAAACTGGAACCTTGAAGAGTAGGACGCCATCTTTTATATATCTTTTATAACGTTTAATTATTACACCAGGGATTCCTAAACTAGGGGTCGTGACCTCATTGGGTTATAAATGGAGTCGTGAGAGAAACTCGCATCATCTCTCCTTTTGTTTACGGAGATTCATATTACAAATATCGCTCTTACTGCAGGGTGTCCCAAAAATCTCCATACACAGAGGAAATGAACACGTTTTAGCAAAAATATCTTTCATACTTATATTATTATTATTATTATTATTATTATTATTATTAACGTATTGAAATCATTCTTATGGCTGGATAAGCTTCCATCGTGGAAGCTGTCACGATGGACATTAACAGGAAACACGTCGAGCACATCCCACACGACACTTCTTCTTTTCCTTTCGGCTGTTCCCTTCAGGGGTCGCCACAGCGAATCATCTGCCTCCATCTAGCCCTATCCCCTGCATCCTCTTCTCTCAGACCGACTACCTTCATGTCCTCCTTCACTACATCCATAAACCTCCTCTTTGGTCTTCCTCTCGGCCTCCTGCCCGGCAGCTCTAACCTCAGCATCCTTTTACCGATATATTCACTCTCCCTTGCACAAAATTATTAACAAATTCAAAAAGATTGGAAGTGTTTCTGACCATCCGAGAAGAAGTGGACGTCCACGAACACGCACTGACGAAGGCACAACCGACGTGGTGTAGGATGTCATATACTGCGGATGCCACGGATGGAGACTTTTGGGACGCCCTGTGTTATGACAGCGTAAAAACTATTTCTTGTGCTTTCCAGTTTCTGCACTGAATTCTTATTGGGATCTTCTCGTCCAGTGTGGAATCGCAGTGCTGATGATGTCACACTGAGACCACTGATCTCATGTCACGACCACGGAAATGTGGCGAAGCATGCACTCGGTGTCAGACGTAACCTTGGACAGGGGGGTGTGGTTAGTGAGAATACGGGTGGGTTAAAGAGTGGTGGATGTTCCGGGGTAGTTTTTGGAGAGTTGGATTGCTGACGCGGATAGAGAGAGGGGTTGAGTGTGAAGACCTCCAGCACAATGTTGCTCTGGGTTTTGGTTTTCTCTCTGTTTCTTCCCCGAACAGAGAGTTATTTTTCGGAGGAGAACCACGCGGAGGAGTCGGAGATGCAGGCGCCCACCCTGGTGATAGCCATCATCGCCCGGAACGCAGCGCACTCCCTGCCCTATTACCTCGGAGCTCTGGAGAGACTCAACTACCCCAAAGAGCGCATCTCCATCTGGTAGGACGGGGGCTTCAGGGGCTTCAGGGCTCGCGCTTTGCTCTGATTCAAACTCAGTGCGCACCGGAAACTAAGTGTCCCTCTATTTGACCTTCTCATTAATTCCCATCTCATCTGTGCATTTAATCCGGGCTGCACGATGTGGCAGAAAAATCATATCGCGATACACGATACATTATCATCACGGTACACAATATTACACTCTCAGAAATAAAGGTGAGATAGTACCACTAAGGGGTAGCTTTTAGAGTAGTGATCCTTAAAGTCCAGTTATGTGCGTTAAATTATTTTTAAAGGTACACTTAGCTACCTTTCCAGCGACAACGACAAAGTACAGTTTGGTTATTCGTTATTTCTGAGAATGATGATTTGAGATGATTTGTTGATTTTGAGTAAAGATAAATCGGAAAAGGGAAAAAAAAGAGCAAATAATATAATATAGCATAAAATAGGAAATATAAAGTCTGAAAATGTAACCATTGGTACAAAAATAATTTTCACGTCCAGTCTTATACTCCATGAGTGGCAATGAAGTTATAAAAGCCCCGAACCTGACAGTGACGAGACCGACAACGTTAATAACGCTGCGCTAAAAATATATCGTCATAACGCCCGGCTCTGGTTGTAAATGTCGAAATGGGAGAAAATGCGTTACTTGAGTATTAACCTTGCAGATAGAAAACGACCGTTGGAATCAGGGATTATATCATGCACCATTTTTTTCTCTTAGTACTCACACATATACCTAAAAAGAAACATGTTTGTGTATGAACTGCTCTTATTAGTGTGTTTTTCCTTCCACTGGATCGTAGTGTTCTGCTTGGTACAGTTACTAATCCGAATCCAGAGCTATTCATACCCAGATCGAGTATCTGCGTGTGCTTTATTTCACATAACAGTATCTGTGAAAGTGGGAGGAGTTTCACAAGAAGTTGTAGGCGGGGACAATAGTCAGAGGTAGTAAACTTGTAATTTGATTTTCCTTGCCAAGTAAATTTAAGGCATATCGTTTTTTTTATGCTAAAAGTGTTGAGTTGCCGTCATTCATCAGAGCATCAAGGGTGCCAATACTTAGTAAAATACAACAAATTTTGCCTCACAATTCCTAGGGTCTACAGTGCTATTATGTTATATGTAGCGAGCATATATAGTTAATAAATTATTATTAATATTATATTTTTCCTTTGTTACACACCAGGGCGGCGACAGACCACAACATTGATAACACCACCGCAGTCCTGAGGGAATGGCTGACCATCATGCAGCAGTACTATCACTACGTGGAGTGGAGGCCCATGGACAAGCCGACGTAAAACTTCCTCATTTTTATCGCCATATGTTTCTCAAATGCAGGAAAAAATATAATTCTTTAGCCTACGGAGGTTGAGTAGGTTATAAAAAAGAGTGTTCTAGCCGACATTTTGTGTATTAATATACAGAAAACCAAAAGAATAAAATAATACCCTTTATATTACAGAGAAACAAGGCCAAAAATTTGAAACAGAGGCCACGCCTCCTTCACTGAGACTGGCACACACAGAGGCCACGCCTCCTTCGCTAAGACTGGCACACACACAGAGGCCACGCCTCCTTCGCTAAGACTGGCACACACAGAAGCCACACATCTTTCACTGAGACTGGTACACACAGAGGCCACGCCTTCTACAGTGAGACTGACAAACACAGAGGCCACACCTCTTTCACTGAGACTCGCACAAAGACCACACCTCTTTCACTGAGACAAACAGACACAAAGACCACACCTCTTTCACTGAGACTGGCACACACAGAGGCCATGCCTCCTTCACTGTGGCTGATAGAGACAGAGGCCACGCCTCTTTCACTGAGACTGACATGGAGGGAGACAGTGAGATAGAAAATCACAATTGTGAAAGTAATAAAAAGTAATATAGAAATATATAAGAAATATGTGAATTTACTCTATTTTTCTGTGTTTATTTTTGCTCGATACACACTGTTTGAAATCAGTGTAACTGAACAGTAAATATTGAGACCGACACACTGATTCAAATCTTTACACAGCTGATAATTAATGGCATTAAACAGTATTAAAATGAATTTTTATTTCTCCGGTAAGATATAATAAGACCTAGCTGTTAAGAGTTTAGTTATTAGTGTAGAGAAATATTAAAGTACAATTTAAAACTTGAACATGTCTGAGTGGGTCAGTGATAGAGGCGTCGTATCCCAGCTGCCCCGGGGGCAGACGTTCACTCGCTCTGTTGTCTGAGCTCAGGAACGAGTGGACGTGCTTTAACCTGCCAGTGTGAGTTCAGTGTGTGTACAGTGTGTGTACAGTGTGTGTATGGTGTGAGTTCGGTGTGTGTACGGTGTGAGTTCAGTGTGAGTTCGGTGTGTGTACGGTGTGAGTTCAGTGTGAGTTCGGTGTGTGTACGGTGTGAGTTCAGTGTGAGTTCGGTGTGAGTTCATTGTGAGTTCGGTGTGAGTTCGGTGTGAGTTCATTGTGAGTTCGGTGTGAGTTCAGCTCGGACCATTAGAAAGCAATTTCTAAAGCTTGGTAAAACTGCTTTGTGACCACGTCCACTGTTAAAATCTATACAGATAAAACTGAATTGAATTGAGTTTCATTTTGAAATGTTAAACTGGTTCGAGTTATACATCAGAGTTTATTTATAATCTTATAAACAACACATTATGTCCTGCTGAGTCTCTGTTTCTCACAATCATTATACTGAAGAGTAAAAACTGCCATGTTTCCTTATAGAACTACATCCTGTAATTAATACATATCAAGAATTACATAGAAGAATAAACAACTTAATATTAAATAGATATGAAAATACGGTAGATTTACCAACGCCCCTTAAAAGATGAATGTTTTTTGTTTTCTCTCTAAATGCTCCTGTATTAAGTACTGTTAAGATGCATAAAAATTATTGTTACTAAGTACTACTACTAATAATAATAAAATAAATACTTTTGTGTTTTTCATGAAGAAGAAAAATTCATTACGAATGTTTATTAATTACAAAAGTTCAGAATGTCTGTTATAGTGACTCGTCTCTGTGTCTGTTTCCCATCACAAAACAGTATCTGTGAAAGTGGGAGGAGTTATGTTTAAAAAGAAACAACAAAAAACGTAAAAAGTCACAGTAAAAGTACAAATTAATATTTGTAAAAAATTTTTAAAAAATTAAAAAATTAACATGTATTTTTTTATTAATCTGTTTATTTATTTATTGTTATCAGCAACAACAACAATAATAATAGTAATAATAACTATTACATATGGGAAAGCAAATTTTATCTAATTTATTTTATTTATTTCATATTTAATTTATTGCTTGCTTGTTGCTTGACTGTTATCATCCTAAATTAACACAATAGCATCATTGGACAATTGGACACATATGATTTAGTAAAGTAGTGGAACAATAACAGTAAATAATATATAATAATATATTCAAATTTAATGAATCAGTGTGAAACGCGTGTAATCAGATGTTGTATACTGCAGTATAAGCTGAATAAAGCACTCCTGCTTAATTAATGTTTATTTACTCAATGGTAAACAATTACAACACCTTGTGTGTTTTTCTCATTTCTTCAGCCGCTGTGTATAAAGTGGACGGTTGTGGATTTCTGAGTGTTTTTTCTTTCCTCATGCAGGTCTTTTGCAGGTGAATTGGGGCCTAAATACTGGAGTAACGGCCGCTATGAACACATCATGAGGCTCAAACAGGCAGCGCTGAACTTCGCCAAGAAGCGCTGGGCTGATTATATCCTGGTAGGGTAACGCTAGTGATCACATTCCCTTCTTAATGTCTTATAACCTCTCATAAACAAATAAAGAAACCTCCTCTTTGAATTTTGAGTGAAATCTCCAGTACTGTGACTCACATACTCACTTCTGCCCAGTTACCTGCATTGTTGGGTAATTTTAAAGTGTGTGTGTGCGTTTTATGGTCTGTAGTTTGCAGATACAGACAACATCCTGACCAACCCGGACACGCTGAACCTCCTCATGGCTGAGAATAAGTCTGTGATCGCTCCCATGCTGGATTCTCAGTCTGCCTACTCCAACTACTGGTGTGGCATCACGCCTCAGGTAAACCCAGTCCAGGGAAATACGGTGTATTAAACACCATTACACCACGGCGCTGTTGACTTCTGGATTGTGATTGGTCAGAAGGTGTCGATTCATTTTCTATAACAGCAGCTCTGACAGTAGCGCAGGTTTATATTAACGCACTGGTTCTGATACGTTATCGTATTCGTTATACGTTATCATATTTTCGGTCAGCGTTCAGTTATGTGCACCTTCTTGTCACAAATATTTTTTAAAAATTAGCTATCCGGTCAGCTATGTAGAGCTCACCTACTTTAATATCTATTTTATTAATGACGTCTGTGGTAAATCTGTTGTTAGATATGTTATGGTCGTGTTTTAGGGTTACTACCGTCGCACAGCCGAGTATTTCCCGACCAGGAACCGGTACCGGAAAGGCTGTTACCCTGTTCCCATGGTCCACTCCACCATGCTACTGGACCTGCGCAAGGAGGGCACCAAGAACCTGGCCTTCTACCCACCACACACCGATTACTCCTGGCCCTACGACGACATCATCGTCTTTGCCTTCTCCTGCAGAGTTTCAGGTACGAAAATCCCTCATGAAAATTCACTACTGTATTTTACACCATGGTCCATCAACATGGAGCTCGGGTGACTCTCAACACGATGCTGCCATCACCATGCTTCACAACGGGGATGGTGTTCTCAGGATAATGAGCATTGTTGAGTTTCTGCTTAACTTCTATTCAATTGTATTTGTTTATTTGTTGGCCTATTTATTTTTGTGTACCTGTTCTTATGTTTTTCTACCCATGTATTCGTTTATACATTTTTATTCAGTTATTATTTGTAACCTTACTCCTGCCATGAATATACCGTAGCACTTGATGCTGAACATGGCGTTAAAAATCAAACACCTAACTTTTATTTACAGTATTAAACGTCTGTTCGTAGCGATTTTAGATTTATTTAGACAAAAATGCACATTGTTTTGCATTGTTTATGATTCAGGAAGTCTTTTCAGTCATCGTTTATTCAAATCTTGTTGAAAATATTCTGAGAATCGAATTAAATCATGAAGCCTGTATCATGAATCGAATCGAATCGTGACCGGAGTGTATCGTTACACCCCTAGTAATAGTTTCGATGCAGTACAGTGTGTAATATTTTTCATTATGTGACACTACTGAGTGTGTTGATGAGACTAAATATTTGTTGTTTTGCCGATGCAGAGGTACAGATGTACGTGTGTAATAAAGAACGTTACGGCTACCTGAACGTTCCCACCAAACCGCACCAGACCGTGGAGGACGACCGCATTAACTTCGTCCATCTCTACCTCGAGGCTTTGAGTGAGTGGGATTTGACTGTTGAGGTTTTTTTGCTGTACTGTGGCAGGTTACATTGGAATGTACAAGAACTCATCGATTAATTTTCTGTAGCAGTCAGGTGAAGCTGTAACTTTATAAAATAAGCATGTTGGTGTTGTAATGAAGTGCATGCACTGACAGATTCGATGATTAAATTAAACGAGGAACTCTAAATGGTATGGATTTATATATATTCTCAAATCACACAAAAATTCATTTAATTGGCTAAAAAAGTGCAGTCCGAAGTCTAAAGTCCCTTCAGCCAGTATGTGCTTAACCCAGATGTGTACGTCATTACATCTAGAGAAATTAACATCTAAAAATAACTGAGGGAAATTCTCTAGGATCTGGTCATCATATGTAGAAAAATATTATTTTCACTCCTGTACATCCTGGTTTGTCATGTCAGCTATCAGATTGTGTTGTTTACATGTTTACAGCTTTATTTCTTTATTTAGGCCCTTTTCCATTTGTTTGTCCAAACTCCAGAGTGTGTTTGGAGGATGTAATCCCCCAAAGTGATAAATCCAGGGTGTCCCATAAGTCCATCATCACAGGCTTAATGCATAGCTTTAGATATATTTATTTTTTACAGCCCATGATGGATCTGAGCAAGAAAGAAGAAATCCAAATAATTCGACTTATAGGAAATCAAAGTCCAGGTGTACACAGAGGAAATTAGGATTGTTAAACATTTGCGTCAATGCTGACATCATTAACCGTGTGTTTATTGACCGGCTATATCTAAATATTTACACTGAGAAGAATGGTGGACATACGGTATTGAGCAAGTTGTTTTGTTGGGTTTTTTATGATGGACGTCTGGGATTTACAGGCAGTATAATACTCAAATTTAAAAGAAGGTACAAATAACATTCCCTTGTTTTGTAATGATCTTCTGTGCAGTCGACGGACCCCCCATGTACTTGTCCCGCTACGTACACGTTCCTCCCAAGCAGACGGACCTGATGGGCTTTGATGAGGTGAGTAAACATCAAACCTCCAGCTGCTTCCTGTCTGCTCCGTATATATAAACACTCACCACACGGCTTCATGTTCGTATGAAACCTCCAGAGAGATCAAGTCATGTTTGTTTGAGAATGAAAGGACTAAATCTGTATGTAATGGTGATTCTCAATGTGTCCTTCAGGTTTACCTGATAAACCTGCGCAGGCGGCCCGACCGCAGAGAGAGGATGCTGTGGTCTCTTTACGAGCTGGAGATCAACGCTAAAGTGGTGGATGCCGTGGACGGAGCGTCAGTTCTACACATTCACCTTTAAATGCTGAGTGATGGAGTGGTGCAGAGTTACTGTTACCACCCTGAAGTTGATTATTTTCCTATAACAGCACGTCCCAGAGTGTTTTATTCCTCTTACAGCACAGCAAGTTGCCAACGATTATAAACCTGCACTACTGTCAGAGCTGCTGTTATAGAAAATTAATCAACACCATGCGAATAATCAGAAATTCAACAGTGCTGTGGTGTAAATGTATTAATGTGTGTGCGTGTGTGTGTGCGTGCGTGTGTGTGTGTGTGTGTAGAGCTCTGAACAGCAGTGATATTAAGACCCTGGGTGTGGACCTCCTGCCTGGTTATTACGACCCGTTCTCCGGCCGCACGCTCACCAAAGGGGAGGTGGGATGTTTCCTCAGCCACTACTACATCTGGAAGGAGGTGAGAAGCTGCTCCACACACACACACACACACACACACACACACACACACACACACACATGTCTTTAAATGGTTACATGTAAAAGTAATATTTATTTTGTTTGACCACATACTGGCCTCATGATTAATGAACAACATCACAATGTTTGTATACTTGCCTACATGCATACTTGCATACTATTCAGAATTAGAATCAGAAGGCACCGTAGTGAACATTCATCCAGACTGATAGACAGGCAAGTGTATGATCTTAGCATACTTCATTTATACTAGCATACTTACAGTACAACCTTCTTGCACACTCGTGTACTCTTCACACAGTTTGTGATTTCTCTCTGCGATTTTACGGCGCTTATTTATACTAGCCTACTTTTTACAACTAATGGCACGCATGCATACTAACATACTTGCATTATAACAGTCTTGCGTACTTGCGTACTGTTCACGCAAGTGTGTGATTTCTACATGCAGTTCCATGATGCATATTTATACTAGTATACTCGCATACTTGCATTTTAACATTCTTTCATACTTGCATACTGTTCACGCAGTGTGTGATATCTGCTTACAATTTTATTGTGCTTATTTACACTAGCATACTTAAATTACGCTAGTATACTTACATATTTTAACAGTCTTGCGTGCTGGCATACTGTTCACGCAGTGTGTACCTGCATACTCTGATTTTAACATGCTTGCATACTGTTCATGTGGTTTCGGTGCTTATTTATTCGAGCATATTTGAATTATTCTTACATACTTGCATACTGGAATTCTAACATACTGCCATGCTTGCATTTTAACATTCTTGCGTACTTCATGTAGTGTGATTTTCTGCCTGCAGTTTTACAGTGCTTATTTATACTAGCATACTTGCATTTTAACATTATTGTGTGCTGTTTATGCAGTGTGTTATTTCTGTATAAGTTTGGTATAATGTATATATATATATGTGTGTGTGTGTGTGTGTGTGTGTGTGTGTGTGTGTTGTGGACTCGTCTCTGTCTCTCAGATGGTGGACACGCAGCTGGACAAAGCGCTGATCTTCGAAGACGATGTTCGGTTTCAGGGCAACTTCAAACGGCGCCTGATGAGGATGATGGAGGAGGTGGAGCAAGCCGAGCTCGACTGGGACATCATGTGAGTGACACCTGTCTGTCAACGCATTGCCGTGGAAACGTCTCATTGTTTTTCATTCTAATGAGTAAAAGAACTTTTAAAGGAGAACATTTTTGAAGCTTCGCTTGAGGCGTAATGTCTGGTGTGTTGGAATAAATTATCACCTAACGTCATCCATGCTTGCGTGTGATTGGCTGGGATTCTTTTGATGATGTCATGTCGCACTATATGTGGCATGTATACACATCATAGTGTTTGATGGACATTAGTTGATGCTATCTGGATGGAAATGGGGTGTGTGTGTGTGTGTGTGTGTGTGTGTGTGTGTGTGTGTGTGTGTGTGTGTTTCAGATACCTGGGCAGGAAGCAGGTGAACCCAGGCGAGGAGGAACAGGTGGAGACGGTGAAGAACCTTGTGGTTGCTGGTTATTCGTATTGGACGCTGTCCTACGCCATCTCACTGCAGGGAGCTCAGAAGCTGATCAATGCTGAGCCGATCTACAAAATGCTTCCTGTGGACGAGTTCCTGCCCATCATGTACGACAAACACCCCAAGTGAGTATGACCAGAGCGTGTGTGAAGACATGAGGTTAGTGTTACCACCTCGAAGCTGATTATTTCCCTCATTCAGAGCTGCCTGTACGGCGGACGCTCCATATAAACACGTGTAATCATTGGTGTAATGAAGTTTACTGTAAGGAGAAATGTGTTTATGTGACATTTATGGAAGGAGTCTCCAGTGTCAGCGCTTTGTAGCAGTCAGAGGTAAAGCTGTAACTTCCCACATCTTCAGGACAGAGTTTACGCTTCTTTGCGGTTTCTCGGTAACATGACAAGCTGCAATTTGTTTTTTTTTTTGTCTTATTAACTTGAAGAGAGAGAACAAAGAGAGAGAACAAAGAGAGAGAACAAAGAGAGAGAATAAAGAGAGAGAATAAAGAGAGGCTGGTGAGGGAGCGACTGTTTATAGCTGCTATAACGTAAGTGAGAACAGGAACTAACTCGTTTCACAGACATAAAATGTAACTATAAACGGATAAAAAAGCATGATGTGTCTTTTTTTTAATAGGTTAAAAATTGTAATCTGTGGTATAAGAGGAATAAAACGCTGTTCAAGGAAAAGAATCGGCTTCATGATGGGAACAGAAACTCCATCATGGATTATTTTCCTATGACGTCATGACACAGTGTTTGTTTTTTTCCTTATTAGTGGAAAAACACACTTTGATTTCTTTTATTAAGTTTATTTCAGATTCAGGTATGTTTCCATAATACCAGTTTCTCTGCAGTAAAACTGTCTAATCCAGTGGTGTCTCTGGAAAAGGCTGGAAAAGTATACGATATGATTTGTCGTAAGCATATGTTTAACATTTAAAATAAACGTATATTTAGGAGGTTTGTGTGTTTAGGGTTGCTGCGTGGTTTTGTAATTTTAAACTTTTTAAGCTCACGGTCCGAAAATAATACAGAACTCTGGTATTATGTGGTAGCTCTGCACTGAAGCTTCGTTCTAGTTGTAACATACTGTATATCCTTTCACAATGCAGTGTGTGTGTGTGTGTGTGTGTGTGTGTGTGTGTGTGTGTGTGTGTGTGTGTGTGAGCACATGCTCTGTATCCTGGGAGCTGTATTCCCAAAAAAAAATCATATCTAATTCTTTAAGGGTTCTCAAGAGTGGCACTAAAATCTTTTAACTGCTGAGAGGAACTTTAACTAAGGGACTGGAGAAAGGGGCGGAGTCAGTCCTGATGCTACTGATGGCTGAGCGTTTCATATAAATATATAAATATATAAATATATTGGCAGTGATTATCTAGTGTGTGTGGAAGTCTTCGGTAAAACGAAAGCATGACAGTGAAAGCATCCCAAAGCAACATAGTTGTGGTCCAGAAACTCATCCATGCAGTCAAGTGAAAAAGGATTCTTCTTAAATTTAGGCAAGGACACATTCAAGACATCTACTACTAGAAGCAATGAAATATCGCAGGAGATTAAAGTGTTAACTCTGTTACTCAGCCCCGGGATAAACGAGTTATCCAGCAGGATTAGATTCACCATGTATGCCAGTAATATTAATCTGTTTATGTGCCTGTTTGTGTCTTTTGCACAGCGAAGAATACAAATCCCACTTCCTGAACCGGAACCTGCAGGCGTTCTCAGCGAGCCCCCTGCTGGTGCAGCCATGTCATTACGCGGGCGATGCCGAGTGGGTGAGCGACACGGAGACGTCCACGCTGTGGGACGATGATAACGTCCCCACGGACTGGAGGGGCTCGTACAAGAGCCTGAAGGGCGGAGCTCCACCGGCTGGCATCCAGAACGCTGCCTACAGGGACGAGCTGTGAAAGGCAGCGCTGAATGTGCGGACGTATGTGTAGTGTGAGAGGTGACCGTACAGCTCGTAACAGTGGACGTTCCTAAACGCGGTCACACGGGGACCGAAGACTGTGACACACAGGAAACCTTTAATAACCTGTGTGTGTGTGTGTGTGTGTGTGTGTGTGTGTGTGTGTGTGTGTGTGTGTGTGTGTGTGTGTGTGTGTTTTCTCAGGTACATACAGTGCAGTCTGTACAGATTCGAACACAATTTTTGTCATTTTAAAGAAACCGAACAGTCAGTCTGGGAAAAACCCTTAAAGGTCTGGAGTTTTTTTTATTTATTTCTTTTTTACAAAAATGCACCAAAACGGTTCATTTTTATTGCTTTATTCCGATTTTACAGTCCCATGCTGGTCTGTTTACTGGTGTATTAGCACATCGTTGGTCCTCTTGTTGAGTAAGAACCGATCTAAAGGCCACGTTATCCAGAATCAACTCCAGTCCTACATTTAATTTCCTAAAATCTGACACGTTCGGGGTAAAAAGGTTGAAATATCCTGTACAGTTCACCTCATATGAACATCCATGAGCTCAGAAACGAAAACAAAATTGTGTCTGTCTAATCCAAATCCAAATCCACAGGCTGCACTGTATGTTGTTGCATTAGGGTTTTTTAATTTCAATTTTTTTATTAGATTTTTTGTTCTGTAGGTTTTTTTTTTAAACTTCTTTAACTTCCTCTTAATCATTTAGCATTTTTAAGTATTCGCAATGTTTACTGCTTATTCTTTAATAAGTAAAAAATAAAATAAAACAATGTACTATATAAATAAGACAATTTTAAACGTTTAATTTACAACGACCGAAGTCTACTTTAGTCAGACAGTAAAACAGCTACTTTGCACGTCTCATGCTAAAGACGATCAGAGACAGAACAAAGTGTGTACCTGTGTGCATGCATATTAATCAGAGGCAATTATTATTATCTTTTTCTGTATACTTTCCAGTTGGTTCGGTATGCTTCATCATCACCATCATCCTCATCCTCATCCTTGTGATTTTCTCTTATTTATTTCCTTTTCTATCTCTTTCTGCTGAAAAAGTGCAGGTGATGAAAAGACGTTAAGATTTTGGTTATTTTTTCCTCCACAAAGCACTGAAATAAAGAGTATAATAATGTAACAGATGATGTTTTATGATGATGATTATTATTATTATTATTATTACAATGCGCTTATTTGCACTATTTGCTTTAGTCATGGTGTTTAAGGTAAGAGATCCTATTTTTTAAAATAATGAAATTACGCGACCTGATTGATCTTGAGAGGATCTGCCAGGAAGAATGGGAGAAATGCAGGTGTGCGAAGCTTGTAGAGAATTCGCCAAGACGACTCGAAGTATTTTGTAGTAATTATGCTTATGATTGACATACAATAGCTTGTCAATGAGGTCTAAAATGTTACTTCATTTGATATTGGCAACAGTGAAGCATGATCTATCACAGGGTTCTTCAAACCTGCAGAGTTTAGCTTCAACCTCCAAACTCACCTGCCTGTAATTTTCTAGAAATCCTGAAGACCTAGCTTGTTCAGGTGTGTTTGATTAGGGTTGGAGCTAAACTCTGCTTGACAGTGGACCTCAAGGGCCAGATCTGAAGAACCCTGATCTATCATGTTGGTACAGGTGTACAGTTGGTGTGTGTGTGAATAGATTTTATCCAAATATGGATTCTTATTCTTCTTATTTCAACTCGTCACATCGCTATTAGTCCTAAATTGCTCCTGTCCCAACTTTTTTGGAACGTGTTGCATGCATCAATTTCAAAATAAACGTTTATCTTCAAAAAACTATGCAGTTGATCAGCTAAAACATCAAATACCTTGTCTTTATACGTTTTTCGTTTAAATACAAGTCAAAGTACATTTACAAATCACTCCTCTTTGTTTTTATTAGCATTTTCCATACTGTCCCAACTTTTTCGGAATTGGGGTTGTAAATGTGATTTTAGTGCCAACTTCAGCCTCGTGTCCAGAGAGCGGTGAGAAGAGCAGAACTCATCACAGGCAACAAGCTCCCAACCATAACAGCACATCTACCGGTTACGGTGCCTGAGAAAAGCTCACCAAATCATCTCAGACCTCAGTCACCCAGCACACAGTCAACAGTGAAGCTTCAGACATGGAATATGAGGTTAAAACTGGACACTTGCCTATTAGACTACTCAGTGCATGTGCAGATATAATTACTCCTCATATACAGTAAAGAAAAATAAAGTTTAAAGTATAGAGTTTTTTTTTCAATAATAGATTTTTTAATAATTGGATGGGGGAATAGGGGGAATGGGGGTGGTGGTAGGATGAGGCTTCAGGTTCTGGTATGGTGTCTCTTGAGGTGATCTCAGGACTCTCCTGTCTCCCTGGTCCCAGTGAGCAGGTCCTCTCCACCCTGACTCACAGGCTCTGTCATGGCGTCTCCAGACATGTGGCTATGGCTGTTGCTTTCTTTCTGGCTGTCTTTCATGATGGTCTGTTGAGGCTTTAGCGTCAGTGGGCTCTTTCCTCCCTCCGTTCTGTTCAGCTGTGGGACAGAATTAGAGAAATCACTATGCAAGCTGGTTTCCCAGAATTCAACAGGAGTTACACAACACAAACCATAGCACTTAGATAGTAAAGTTTTATACTGAGATTAATTAGATTAATGCATGGAACACTTGGATGGATTAACATAAAGGGTATTAAATATAAATACAGTGTCGTTGTTGGCTGCTTGTGTCTGTTGGTGCTTTTATCTATTTCTCATCATTACCTTCTTTGTCCTCAACTTTCTTGTAGTTGATTTTTCTTCCTCTTCCTCGTGTTCCTCTCCTGACCTTTTTCTTTACTTCATCTTTAGGAAATAATGTAAGAATAATGTCACAATCTTCAGAATCCCTGTTTTAAATATTGTAATTTAATATACTGTATTTTAATATTGCAATATTTAGAACTTTTTTCCAGAAATGTATTTTACAGTTAAAGAGGTATATCAGTGTGAGTGATTGCTCCTACTCACCCAGAGATGTGCTGTTCTCTGTTTCTGTGTCTTCCAGCTTTCTTTCTTTGGCAGCACCTTCAGCCTCAACTTCAAATTCAGCCTCAGCTTCCACCTCAGCTTCGGCCTTAACTTCAGCCTCAGCTTCTACCTTGGCTTCAGCCTCAATTTCAGCTTCAGCCTCAACTTCTTCTGAAAAAAAAAGTCACGTGATTAACAATTAAAATGTGATATAATGTTTAGATTGTATTAATTGAGGCAGATAAAGTGTTTGACTTCAGTTCCTCATTTAATTTAATATCAGCAGTTCTACAGTTACATTACTGACATCATGACATGATATTAATATTAATACCTGCTTTGTTGGTCTGGAACTTTTTGGAATTGATCTTCCTTCCTTTGCCTCGTGTTCCTCTCCTGGTCCTTTTCTTTTTCTCAACTGCTCAAATAAACACAAACAAACAAACCAACAAATAAATAAATAAATAAATAAAAGCTGAGGCTGAAGTACAGCTAGTGGACATTTCTGTGAGTGATTGCTCCGACTCACCCAGAGATGTGCTGTTCTCTGTTTTCGTGTCTTTCGGCTTTCTTTCTTCAACTTCTACCTCAGCTTCAGCCTCAGTTTCTACCTCAGCTTCAGCTTTAGCCTCAACTTCAGCCTCAACTTTAGCCTGAGCTTCAACCTTGGCTTCAGCCTCAATTTCAGCTTCAGCCTCAGCTTTGGCCTCAACTTCAGCCTCAACTTCTACTTCAGCTTCGGCCTCAACTTCAGCCTCAACTTCTACTTCAGCTTCGGCCTCAACTTCAGCCTCAGCATCGGCCTCAACTTCTACCTCGTCTTCAGTCTCAATTTCAGCTTCAGCCTTAACTTCAGCTTCAGGTTCAGGGTGAACTTCAGCCTCAACTTCAACAACTGCTTCAGCCTCAGCTTCAGTTGCTTCTGAAAAAAAGTCACATGAACAATTAAAATGTGATATAATGTTTAGATTGTATTAATTGAGGCAGATAAAGTGTTTGACTTCAGTTCCTCATTTAATTTAATATCAGCAGTTCTACAGTTACATTACTGACATCATGACATGATATTAATATTAATACCTGCTTTGTTGGTCTGGAACTTTTTGGAATTGATCTTCCTTCCTTTGCCTCGTGTTCCTCTCCTGGTCCTTTTCTTTTTCTCAACTGCTCAAATAAACACAAACAAACAAACAAACAAACAAATAAATAAATAAATAAAAGCTGAGGCTGAAGTACAGCTAGTGGACATTTCTGTGAGTGATTGCTCCTACTCACCCAGAGATGTGCTGTTCTCTGTTTCCGTGTCTTCCGGCTTTCTTTCTTCAACTTCTACCTCAGCTTCAGCTTTAGCCTCAACTTCAGCCTCAACTTCTACCTCAGCTTCGGCCTCAACTTCAGCCTCAACTTCAGCCTCAGCTTCTACCTCGGCTTCAGCCTCAATTTCAGCTTCAGCCTTAACTTCAGCTTCAGGTTCAGGGTGAACTTCAGCCTCAGCTTCAGCCTCAACTTCAACAACTGCTTCAGCCTCAGCTTCAGTTGCTTCTGAAAAAAAGTCACATGAACAATTAAAATGTGATATAATGTTTAGATTGTATTAATTGAGGCAGATAAAGTGTTTGACTTCAGTTCCTCATTTAATTTAATATCAGCAGTTCTACAGTTACATTACTGACATCATGACATGATATTAATATTAATACCTGCTTTGTTGGTCTGGAACTTTTTGGAATTGATCTTCCTTCCTTTGCCTCGTGTTCCTCTCCTGGTCCTTTTCTTTTTCTCAACTGCTCAAATAAACACAAACAAACAAACCAACAAATAAATAAATAAATAAAAGCTGAGGCTGAAGTACAGCTAGTGGACATTTCTGTGAGTGATTGCTCCGACTCACCCAGAGATGTGCTGTTCTCTGTTTTCGTGTCTTTCGGCTTTCTTTCTTCAACTTCTACCTCAGCTTCAGCCTCAGTTTCTACCTCAGCTTCAGCTTCTACCTCAGCTTCAGCTTTAGCCTCAACTTCAGCCTCAACTTCTACCTCAGCTTCGGCCTCAACTTCAGCCTGAGCTTCAACCTCGGCTTCAGCCTCAATTTCAGCTTCAGCCTCACCTTTGGCCTCAACTTCAGCCTCAGCTTCAGCTTTAGCCTCAACTTCAGCCTCAACTTCTACCTCAGCTTCGGCCTCAACTTCAACCTCAACTTCTACCTCAGCTTCGGCCTCAACTTCAGCCTCAACTTCAGCCTCAACTTCAGCCTGAGCTTCAACCTCGGCTTCAGCCTCAATTTCAGCTTCAGCCTCAGCTTTGGCCTCAACTTCAGCCTCAACTTCTACTTCAGCTTCGGCCTCAACTTCAGCCTCAATTTCTACCTCAGCTTTGGCCTCAACTTCAGCCTCAACTTCTACTTCAGCTTCGGCCTCAACTTCAGCCTCAACTTCTACCTCAGCTTCGGCCTCAACTTCAGCCTCAGCTTCTACCTCAGCTTCAGCCTCAGCTTCGGCCTCAACTTCTACCTCGGCTTCAGCCTCAAATTCAGCTTCAGCCTTAACTTCAGCTTCAGGTTCAGGGTGAACTTCAGCCTCAGCTTCAGCCTCAACTTCAACGACTGCTTCAGCCTCAGCTTCAGTTGCTTCTGAAAAAAAGTCACATGAACAATTAAAATGTGATATAATGTTTAGATTGTATTAATTGAGGCAGATAAAGTGTTTGACTTCAGTTCCTCATTTAATTTAATATCAGCAGTTCTACAGTTACATTACTGACATCATGACATGATATTAATATTAATACCTGCTTTGTTGGTCTGGAACTTTTTGGAATTGATCTTCCTTCCTTTGCCTCGTGTTCCTCTCCTGGTCCTTTTCTTTTTCTCAACTGCTCAAATAAACACAAACAAACAAACCAACAAATAAATAAATAAATAAATAAAAGCTGAGGCTGAAGTACAGCTAGTGGACATTTCTGTGAGTGATTGCTCCGACTCACCCAGAGATGTGCTGTTCTCTGTTTCCATGTCTTCCGGCTTTCTTTCTTCAACTCCTACCTCAGCTTTAGCCTCAACTTCAGCCTCAACTTCTACCTCAGCTTCGGCCTCAACTTCAGCCTGAGCTTCAACTTCGGCTTCAGCCTCAATTTCAGCTTCAGCCTCAGTTTCTACCTCAGCTTCAGCTTTAGCCTCAACTTCAGCCTCAACTTTAGCCTGAGCTTCAACCTTGGCTTCAGCCTCAATTTCAGCTTCAGCCTCAGCTTTGGCCTCAACTTCAGCCTCAACTTCTACTTCAGCTTCGGCCTCAACTTCAGCCTCAACTTCTACTTCAGCTTCGGCCTCAACTTCAGCCTCAGCATCGGCCTCAACTTCTACCTCGTCTTCAGTCTCAATTTCAGCTTCAGCCTTAACTTCAGCTTCAGGTTCAGGGTGAACTTCAGCCTCAACTTCAACAACTGCTTCAGCCTCAGCTTCAGTTGCTTCTGAAAAAAAGTCACATGAACAATTAAAATGTGATATAATGTTTAGATTGTATTAATTGAGGCAGATAAAGTGTTTGACTTCAGTTCCTCATTTAATTTAATATCAGCAGTTCTACAGTTACATTACTGACATCATGACATGATATTAATATTAATACCTGCTTTGTTGGTCTGGAACTTTTTGGAATTGATCTTCCTTCCTTTGCCTCGTGTTCCTCTCCTGGTCCTTTTCTTTTTCTCAACTGCTCAAATAAACACAAACAAACAAACCAACAAATAAATAAATAAATAAATAAAAGCTGAGGCTGAAGTACAGCTAGTGGACATTTCTGTGAGTGATTGCTCCTACTCACCCAGAGATGTGCTGTTCTCTGTTTCCGTGTCTTCCGGCTTTCTTTCTTCAACTTCTACCTCAGCTTCAGCTTTAGCCTCAACTTCAGCCTCAACTTCTACCTCAGCTTCGGCCTCAACTTCAGCCTCAACTTCTACCTCAGCTTCGGCCTCAACTTCAGCCTCAACTTCAGCCTCAACTTCAGCCTGAGCTTCAACCTCGGCTTCAGCCTCAATTTCAGCTTCAGCCTCAGCTTTGGCCTCAACTTCAGCCTCAGCTTCTACCTCAGCTTCAGCTTTAGCCTCAACTTCAGCCTCAACTTCAGCCTCAACTTCAGCCTCACCTTCTACCTCAGCTTCAGCCTCAGCTTCGGCCGCAACTTCTACCTCGGCTTCAGCCTCAATTTCAGCTTCAGCCTTAACTTCAGCTTCAGGTTCAGGGTGAAATTCAGCCTCAACTTCAGCCTCAACTTCAACAACTGCTTCAGCCTCAGCTTCAGTTGCTTCTGAAAAAAAGTCACATGAACAATTAAAATGTGATATAATGTTTAGATTGTATTAATTGAGGCAGATAAAGTGTTTCACTTCAGTTCCTCATTTAATTTAATATCAGCAGTTCTACAGTTACATTACTGACATCATGACAGGATATTAATATTAATACCTGCTTTGTTGGTCTGGAACTTTTTGGAATTGATCTTCCTTCCTTTGCCTCGTGTTCCTCTCCTGGTCCTTTTCTTTTTCTCAACTGCTCAAATAAACACAAACAAACAAACCAACAAATAAATAAATAAATAAAAGCTGAGGCTGAAGTACAGCTAGTGGACATTTCTGTGAGTGATTGCTCCGACTCACCCAGAGATGTGCTGTTCTCTGTTTCCGTGTCTTCCGGCTTTCTTTCTTCAACTCCTACCTCAGCTTCAGCTTTAGCCTCAACTTCAGCCTCAACTTCTACCTCAGCTTCGGCCTCAACTTCAGCCTGAGCTTCAACTTCGGCTTCAGCCTCAATTTCAGCTTCAGCCTCAGCTTTGGCCTCAACTTCAGCCTCAACTTCTACTTCAGCTTCGGCCTCAACTTCAGCCTCAATTTCTACCTCAGCTTCGGCCTCAACTTCAGCCTCAACTTCTACCTCAGCTTCGGCCTCAACTTCAGCCTCAACTTCAGCCTCAGCTTCTACCTCGGCTTCAGCCTCAATTTCAGCTTCAGCCTTAACTTCAGCTTCAGGTTCAGGGTGAACTTCAGCCTCAGCTTCAGCCTCAACTTCAACAACTGCTTCAGCCTCAGCTTCAGTTGCTTCTGAAAAAAAGTCACATGAACAATTAAAATGTGATATAATGTTTAGATTGTATTAATTGAGGCAGATAAAGTGTTTGACTTCAGTTCCTCATTTAATTTAATATCAGCAGTTCTACAGTTACATTACTGACATCATGACATGATATTAATATTAATACCTGCTTTGTTGGTCTGGAACTTTTTGGAATTGATCTTCCTTCCTTTGCCTCGTGTTCCTCTCCTGGTCCTTTTCTTTTTCTCAACTGCTCAAATAAACACAAACAAACAAACCAACAAATAAATAAATAAATAAATAAAAGCTGAGGCTGAAGTACAGCTAGTGGACATTTCTGTGAGTGATTGCTCCTACTCACCCAGAGATGTGCTGTTCTCTGTTTCCGTGTCTTCCGGCTTTCTTTCTTCAACTTCTACCTCAGCTTCAGCTTTAGCCTCAACTTCAGCCTCAACTTCTACCTCAGCTTCGGCCTCAACTTCAACCTCAACTTCTACCTCAGCTTCGGCCTCAACTTCAGCCTCAACTTCAGCCTCAACTTCAGCCTGAGCTTCAACCTCGGCTTCAGCCTCAATTTCAGCTTCAGCCTCAGCTTTGGCCTCAACTTCAGCCTCAGCTTCTACCTCAGCTTCAGCTTTAGCCTCAACTTCAGCCTCAACTTCAGCCTCAACTTCAGCCTCAGCTTCTACCTCAGCTTCAGCCTCAGCTTCGGCCGCAACTTCTACCTCGGCTTCAGCCTCAATTTCAGCTTCAGCCTTAACTTCAGCTTCAGGTTCAGGGTGAAATTCAGCCTCAACTTCAGCCTCAACTTCAACAACTGCTTCAGCCTCAGCTTCAGTTGCTTCTGAAAAAAAGTCACATGAACAATTAAAATGTGATATAATGTTTAGATTGTATTAATTGAGGCAGATAAAGTGTTTCACTTCAGTTCCTCATTTAATTTAATATCAGCAGTTCTACAGTTACATTACTGACATCATGACAGGATATTAATATTAATACCTGCTTTGTTGGTCTGGAACTTTTTGGAATTGATCTTCCTTCCTTTGCCTCGTGTTCCTCTCCTGGTCCTTTTCTTTTTCTCAACTGCTCAAATAAACACAAACAAACAAACCAACAAATAAATAAATAAATAAATAAAAGCTGAGGCTGCAGTACAGCTAGTGGACATTTCTGTGAGTGATTGCTCCTACTCACCCAGAGATGTGCTGTTCTCTGTTTCTATGTTTTCCGGCTTTCTTTCTTCAACTTCCACCTCAGCTTCAGCTTTAGCCTCAACTTCGGCCTCAACTTCTACCTCAGCTTCGGCCTCAACTTCAGCCTGAGCTTCAACCTCGGTTTCAGCTTCAATTTCAGATTCAGCCTCAGCTTTGGCCTGAACTTCTACCTCAGCCTCAACTTCAGCCTCAGCTTCGGCCTCATCTTCAGCCTCAACTTCAGCCTCAGCTTCTACCTCAGCTTCAGCCTCAACTTCTACCTCAGCTTCGGCCTCAACTTCAGCCTCAACTTCAGCCTCAGCTTCTACCTCGGCTTCAGCCTCAATTTCAGCTTCAGCCTTAACTTCAGCTTCAGGTTCAGGGTGAACTTCAGCCTCAGCTTCAGCCTCAACTTCAACAACTGCTTCAGCCTCAGCTTCAGTTGCTTCTGAAAAAAAGTCACATGAACAATTAAAATGTGATATAATGTTTAGATTGTATTAATTGAGGCAGATAAAGTGTTTCACTTCAGTTCCTCATTTAATTTAATATCAGCAGTTCTACAGTTACATTACTGACATCATGACATGATATTAATATTAATACCTGCTTTGTTGGTCTGGAACTTTTTGGAATTGATCTTCCTTCCTTTGCCTCGTGTTCCTCTCCTGGTCCTTTTCTTTTTCTCAACTGCTCAAATAAACACAAACAAACAAACCAACAAATAAATAAATAAATAAAAGCTGAGGCTGCAGTACAGCTAGTGGACATTTCTGTGAGTGATTGCTCCTACTCACCCAGAGATGTGCTGTTCTCTGTTTCTCTGTCTTCCAGCTTTCTTTCTTCGGCAGCACCTTCAGCCTCAACTTCAGCCTCAGCTGCTACCTCAGCTTCAGCTTCGGCCTCAACTTCAGCCTCAGCTTCTACCTCGGCTTCAGCCTCAACTTCAGCCTCAAGTTCTACCTCAGCTTCAGCCTCAACTTCAACTTCAGCCTCAGCTTCTACCTCAACTTCAGCTTTGGCCTGAACTTCAGCCTCAGCTTCTACGTCAGCTTCAGTTTCGGCCTCAACTTCAGCCTCAACTTCTACCTCAGCTTCAGCCTCAACTTCAACTTCTACCTCAGCTTTGGCCTGAACTTCAGCCTCAGCTTCTACGTCAGCTTCAGTTTCGGCCTCAACTTCAGCCTCAACTTCTACCTCAGCTTCAGCCTCAACTTCAACTTCTACCTCAGCTTTGGCCTCAACTTCAGCCTCAGCATCTACCTCGGCTTCAGCCTCAATTTCAGCTTCAGTCTCAGCTTTGACCTCAACTTCAGCCTCAACTTCTACCTCAGCTTCAGCTTCGGCCTCAACTTCTTCTGAAAAAAAAGTCTCTTGATTAACAATTAAAATGTGATATAATGTTTAGATTGTATTAATTGAGGCAGATAAAGTGTTTGACTTCAGTTCCTCATTTAATTTAATATCAGCAGTTCTACAGTTACATTACTGACATCATGACATGATATTAATATTAATACCTGCTTTGTTGGTCTGGAACTTTTTGTAATTGATTTTCCTTCCTTTGCCTCGTGTTCCTCTCCTGGTCCTTTTCTTTTTCTCGGCCTTCTCTGTATTACTGCCGTTTACTACGCCGTTAGAAAATAATGTATAATGTCACAATCAAAAATAATAATATTACTGGCACTTTTACTGAACTTTTATCTTCATAATTACAATTTCACTTATGATGTTTTAAAAAATTAGGTATAGTCTCTCAGTTTAACGTCCACTAGCTGTACTGCAGCCTCAGCTTTTATTTATTTATTTGTTTGTTTGAGTAGTTGTTTGGAGGGATTGTGTGAAATTACATTTAAAGAGGTATATCAGGTATATAGAGATATACAGAGGTGAGTGAAAACTTAAAATTTCCGAAATTTAGTTTTAAATTTCATATATTTAAAAGATTGTAGTATCTTGTTAAGAATATAGGGTTAGTAGATATGCAGTATCATTTCATTAATATGAGTTACCCGTGTTAATTGCCACGGAAAATTAATATGAGGGTTTTTGTTTTCATTCTGTCTGAAATCGTTTTCAGATTAGATTTTTTTTATTCACCCAGTGGAACATCGATGGTTCCCTCGTCCTCATCCAACACCTGACTGATGGCGTTCTCCTCTTCCTCTGCTCCAGCATCCACCTCTTTCACGAACTCTGTTAAAATATTATTTTCACTTTTCAAGTGGTGACATTTTCATCTTATGGACTTTCCTTCTCATTATTCCTCGTTATTCCTCCTATCGTTCTCCATACAATAATAACTTACGCAGTGAGGTGTCATTTGTCTCGGTATCATAGAGGAAAATTCCCATCAGTACTCTAACGGCCTTAGTGTGGATCCTTTCTCCTGTAATAACAATGATAAGGGCTTCAGATTCAGATTCTGTGTTCAGCACCTTTAGCGTTTATCGCATTAATATTGTCAATTTTCCACATCGGTCCTTTACTCACTCAGTTGTTGGTCGTTTGCCTCGATGTTCTCGAGGAAACTGCCCATCAGTTCCTTAGCCTCGGCTCCGGCCTTAGCGCTCGTCCTCTGGCTCATCTTTTCTCCTGAAATAAGAGCATTTCTTATTAAAATAATTATATAATCTGTTTTAACATTAATAACTATCAACAGTTATCCGATTTTGTCCTTTTCGATTCGGTTCTTTGTTCATTTTGTACATTTACTCACTCAGATTCTGGCTGGTGACCATCTCAGTGGCATACAAAAAGAAATTCATTAGCTTGGTTATCTCTCTCGTGTGGTCCAAAAAAGTTAGCAACCGATTAGTCTTCAACAGAAATGCTGCGTTCCTCTTCGGCTTCTTTTGCTGCTATGCTCTTCAGTGGTTTAACGTGGTCTGATGTCAGCGATCAGAAGGAGTGAAAATTCCATCAGAAAATTCTACTCCGGTTCTGATTCCACAAGAACAAGCCAATGTTCCATGATGTCATTTCAGCTGTGCCACAGTGTATTTAATCATATATTTTCTACACTCAATTTAGCTTTTTCTTTGCCAGTTTAGTCGTCACATCTGTATTTGCAAATATATCTGACCAGTATACAAAATCACTGCCCTCACATTTTCACTCTTTTCTCATGTTAGACAGAAACACATCTGGAGTTTTTTAATAGTTTTAACTCATGTACTGAAGAATGGACACTTAATATTAACTTGTTTTTCAAACTAAACAGAAGTTTTATATTCCTACACCTTAAATAAAAGACAATGTCTCTGTGTTATAGATAGATAATATTCATGTGCCATGTGTCCAGTCCATTTTTACATAACACTCCTACTGATCCAAAAGTTTTTTAAACATAGTTTAATCCTATTCATTGTGTTTCTCAGGGTGTGGTCAGTAACAAATGATCTCTTCTATGATAAAACATCTGAGAAGCTATAAATTAACAGCACTAGCAAATTTCTATCAGGTTTATTTTCCTGCATTTCATGTTTGCGACACACACGGCAATAGGAACACCTTATTTTATTATGAAATGTATTTACAGAAAACTATTCTCTTTGTATTTCTTCTAACGGGCTCCCAGTGAGGACAGTATGCAGCTGATGTAAACCCATGAATCCATCATTCTGTGATTAGTGGAAGCTGATGCTGTGGTTTTAAACTCCTAAAGAGTAAAAAGCATCACAACAAAATAATGCCAATGTTTTAAACACACACTCTCACTATATAAAACACTATATATTTTATTTTGCATTACAAAGAACACAATATTATAGCATTAATTAATTCACTCATTTTCAGCAAGTGTTTTATCCTGATCAGGATCGTGGTGGATCCAGAGCCAATCCCATTAACACGGGGCACAAGGCAGGACAAATGTCCCCACATGGGATGCCAGTCCATCAGAGGGCACCATGCGCACACACACACACACACACACAATGATGCTGATGATGTGAGAGTAATCATGTATAAAGCGGTGATAACAGCCAGAGAAACCTAGGAAACAAGAGATGTGTTTCAGGTCCTTCATTAATCTCTCCTCGTGATCCTCTAATGTAGATCCAGCCTGTAGGTTTATTCCTTCCATCATCCTCTCCATCGTCCACTGAAAAGACAGGTGCATTAGTCAAACCATGTGGCAGTTGTAGGAATTGCAGGTTTCCAAAAGGCTCAACATCCAACTGATAATATCCACTTTTAAGGTGTAGGACACTAAACCCCTCTGAACCCCTCTGAAAGTGAATTTTCCTCTGTTCGCAGTGACGGATATCCACCTTTCTGAGTGGGGTTCTTCAGCCTACCATAATCCACCACCGTTCTAATCTCCCAACTCTTCTTCCTGACCTAAACGACAGAAGAGGCATAAGGGCTACTGGATTCTCTATCACACCGGTTGCCCCATGCTGAGACATATTTGTTGGGTTAGAGCAATTTGGCAAAAGGTGAAAATCCTCCCAACAATTATAGCAAAATCAACCTAGTAAGAGCTACAGCAGGAGCGGCGTCTTGTACAGACCCCTGGGGACCTCCCTTCCTCACGTTTCACGATATGCTCGACGATAACACGGTGAGTATCAGCTGGTATGGGTCAATGAGGAGTCCGTGTTATTAGCCCTTATGAGACTTGCTAAATGATCTTCAGCATTATTAAAATGTGCAGCTGTCACTCTCAGCTACCACGTCTGTTAACATTTATCCTTTTCCACTGGCTGGCTTGTTTGGAGTCCTACCTCCTGATTACTCGTCGCCATCGTATTTCATCGAGCCGGTAGCTTTTCTCACACTGCTAGCGAGACGTTGTATTCTGATGCACTGGAAGAGGCCTCACTCCTCCAGCCATACTCAATGGATAAAAAAAAACACTGCCTTCGTGGTTCCATGGTTAAATTTTCAAGAATCTGGTTACCCTTTTTAGAGCATGTTAAATCTCTGCGGCTGGATGCAGTCTCCATTGACTGACTGACCGTCTACACTGCGCTATTATTCTGTATTTCCCGGTCGAGTACTAGTACTGCCATGTTAGTAGCACACAGTATTTACTGCGAGCATGACTATATTTTCCTATATCCAGCCCCCCCTTTTTGTTTTGTTTGGTTTGTCCTGTGGTGTTTTTGGGTCTGGAGCTGGATCGAAAAGAGACTTTGAGCTAGCGTGAGGAGCAGGACTGGATGCTGTGTGCTCCATGTTACTAGGTCTATGGCTCCTTAATCTAATAAAATGTGGTCTACACTGTATGTATTGGCCACCTCAATGATCTGTTCCCTAAAGGTGACAGTCATATAGAGGCACTAATTCCTTAGCAGGTTGGCTCCCACTTACCAAGTCAGTGCAGTGCTTGTCTACCTGAACCACCTCCCAGCAACATCTATCATCAGCAGAATGTCATCCAGCAGCAGTGGGGTCACCTCCAAAAACCGACACAAAAGGGTATTAGACACATTTTCAATCAAGTCCATTTTCTCTACATCATCTAGGACTGTGAATGCTTTCTGCACCTCTTTAAGAGTGATGCCTGTGTTACCTCCTCTGAGTGTAACAGTACACTCAAAAACATAACCATATTCTTCACAGATTTCCATTTTTAGTGTTCGTACTCAAAGGTTATTCAGTGAAGTTAAGTACACCCAAGAAGTTGGCTTCTTTTTCGGATTTTCCTTTCCACCTTAAAAGAACCAGGACTTACAATCTCCTGCCTGTAGATGGCGCCATAAAGAGCAATAAAATCCCTCTTTTCGTATATAGAGATATTTATGCATTTTTTATATATATAATAGAATTTACACAAAACATTTGCAGCCAATTTTTGGGGGGTAATTTATACCCCATGTTTTACTGAGTAAGGTTTAACCTAAGTAAAATCCACAGTGCACATGTGGTGAAGCCTACCTAATATTGTTTTAGTTTGTCAATACATTATACCCCTTCACTTACTGCAAAGAAACTTTTAAAATTTAAGTAATATAAATTACAAATCGTCCATATTAATTACACACATGGTTTGATCTGGTGATCTGGTTATCTAGTACTGGTTAATCATGTGAATATTTTATTGACCAAATTGTCAAACTGCTGCACAGCAGAACACACATCTCCCAAACACTCATCTTAAATGATGTTTGGAGTTGTACATTCAACAGGCAAGTCTCCAGCACAGGTCTCTTATTGGTGCTGATGTTGCAGAAACCCATTCTAGTGGTGTTGGAGAAATCCAGCTGTGGAGGAAATAAACACACTTATAGTCATATCTTACAGGAATTCACAAACTATCTGTGTAAATAATATAACATTGGTGTAGAAATGTTACTGGGTTTGGTAATGCTTCATAATGTTTCTTACAAGTCACTGTGATGCCGTTGAATTCGAACTGAAAACATATTCTGAACCTGAACAACTGATCTTATTACAAAATGGCTCTAACTATAATCATGGTCTTGCAGGCATGCAGGCAGCTCCTCAGAGGCTGACAGATGTGCTGCAAGTCTGGCCCGGATGTTGTTGCAGGTTTGCTCCAGTTCCCCATCCATGTTTTCCTCATCCTCATCCTGAAAATGATCTTCTTCCTCCAGGATGTCATCAGTAGACAGACAAAGGTTGTGTGGCATATAGCATGCGCCAACCACCTTTGGAGCAAGCAGGGGACAGATCTCCAAGGCCCTCGAGAAGATAGCCCTCCGGTGGGTTTTTAGCATGCCAATGCGCTCTCAATGATTGGCGTGGTGCTTGTTAAAGCGACCTTAAACACAACCTGGTAGGAGGTAACATATCCAGTGACAATAGGTCAATTTAGGTCAAGATGTTTTCGCCACTTACAAAACACTAAATGTTTAGTGGTAATGCAATAACAATAAAGAGGTTACAGTGGTACAGTGGTATATATCTAATAATTAAAATAAAAATAAAAGTAATGATATAACTAAGCAGACATTGTTACCAGCCACAGGCTGTCTGTATGGGGTGATTATGGCCACAGGATGCATCAGATATGGGTGGCCCACATCTCAAAGAAAAAAGTAGAAATTGTTATTCCATCTAGTTGTGGGGACTTTTGGCGGGCGACGCAACTGACCTTAATACAAAATGGCGGGCGGCAAAACTAGAGTTAACCTACGCAACCGATCTTAATACAAAATGGCCGCCGACAGATCTGAAGAACCCTGATCTATCATGTTGGTACAGGTGTACAGTGGGTGTGTGTGAATAGATTTGATCCAAATATGGAATTACAGTGTTCAGTTGGGTGTTGTGGCATTTTCAGATTTATTGCCCAGAAACAGCAGCCAACATGAGATCAATTCAAATGAGACATCCCAGGAATGATCCGATCTACCCTGAGTTTGGTCCCTATTTATACTCTTTATTATTATTGTTATATATTTATTTGTTTTAGGTCATTGTGGATTGCACAGGTTATGCAGATGGTGAGAACGAAGTGTAGAAAACAGGACTAATGATTAATCATGTCTGTTGTCATGGTTACACTTCAACATGCACGTATTTCCATAAAGACAATTTAATTTGTTTACATTTAACCATGATAATATATATACATAATCATATGTAATAATAATATATATATTAGTGTTATTTTTATACTTGGAAGCAAATCCAAACCCATGGACATAAAAATATAGAGTAAAGACAAATCATTAGACAAGATTATTATAAAGATTATTAAATGAAATGAAATTAAAGCAAATTAAATGAATTAAAGTGGACTTTGGCAGGTATATGTTTTACAGGGATTTCACTTATATACTGAAATACACTTTGAAGGACAAGTTTGCGATTTTCTGATTGTTTTTTCCCCCCATTACTTTGTGTAACTAATACACAAGCTGTCAAAATTTCAAAAGACTATTACTGAATAAGCAGATCATTATTGTAATGTGTGATTGCATGAATAAGATGTGCTATAATCAGTACAGTACAGTACAAACGGCTTTCCCGCTAGATGGCGCTCTAGTTAAGCTGTATAAGGACCAACCTGGCAAAATTATTATTTTAGATGCCTAATTCAAATGATTTAAAACTTGTTCGAACATATTATTATTATAATTATGAATAACGTTTCACTGGCCACAGTGTCTAGGCCTGGAAACCGTCAAAAGCAACTTACAGGACTTAAAGGATCTGCTGCTAACGTCTTGGTGCCAGATACCACAGCACACCTTCAGAGGTCTTGTGGAGTCCATGCCTCGACAGGTCAGAGCTGGTTTTGGGGACACAAGGGGGACCTACACAATATTAGGCAGGTGGTTTTTAACCTGCAGCACACAATTTTAGTAGCATTTTACCTTGAATAAAACTTTTCGAAATGGAAAACCTATGAGAGAGTGAACATTCATTGACTAAAATATTCACAGCACTTCTAATTCTCATGAAATGAGAAAAATTGATGTCTAAATGTGCATATGTACTACAGTGTTACATCACAGGTCTGAATACATTAAAACAGGTTCTTTGTGACATGGATTTTTAGGGTTAATGATAAGGCTTTGTGTTTATTTTTTGTTAAAACAAACAGACATTGTTTATAAATGAGTTCTAATTTTAGTCCATTAAGTATTTTCCGGGGACGACGGTGTAATTCTGGAAGTAACTTTCCCATCACACTGTCCCACCAGAGGACTTTCTACAGAGCTATATTAAGACCCGGGACTAGGCATCTTACATTGCAGTCCACATTCCAGTAAAGCAATCTCCATGTGAAGACCTCTGAACATAATGAACACTCACACACACGTTAGTCAGCACTATCGAGGTTGGAAGCACTCAGAAATGTGGATGTTGTGTAAATCAGTAAAGAATCGGAATTGTATATTACATTATTGTACACTGGTTGTGTTTGTACATTTAATTCATTTGGCAGATTTTTTTTTTTTTTTTTAAATCCAAGTGAAGCAGAATCTAATCCAGGAACAGATCTGAACAGTCGAGGGATCTGACTTAAGGACAGTTTGTGTGTTTGAGTTAAACTCACAACTTTCCCCTTACAGAACACTGCACAGAGTTCTGAAACAGCTACTGAAAAGAAATTGTTCGGTATTAAAAACAAGTTACACAATTATGTGAAATGTTGCTTAAGAAGGCTAAAACGTCGGGCTGTAACAATCAGGTGATTTGTTTGCATTTGGGTGCAACAATTTAAAAGACAACAATCATCAATATATTTCGTTCTTTTTTTAAAAAGACAGACAACTGGTGTGTAAAAATTATTCTTATTCTTTATAAGAATATGAAGAATCTAATGATACTAGCAAGTTGATTTGGCAACTGTATGTCACCATGATTTGTGAATTAGCAGCAGGCCGACTCCAGATTCTGAACAGATTCTGTGGTATTATCAAATATTAATTGGAATAGAATAGAATAGAAAGCCTTTATTGTCATTATACTCACGTACAACGAAATTAGGAAGTGCTTCCCTTGGTGCTGGAAAAATTATACAACAAACACAAACAATATTACTTACAACACAAATATTAAACGTATTGTACAAAAGTAAACAATTATGTAGTAAAATATTTATAAATATTGCACTAATGAGAGACATATTTCACTAAACCTGTTCATTGCAAAGTGAAAAATAACAGCCTGAATCTGTATTTGTGTACAGGTGCATCTCAATAAATTAGAATGTTGTGGAAAAGTTCGTTTATTTCAGTAATTCAACTCAAACTGTGAAACTCGTGTATTAAATAAATTCAATGCCACAGACTGAAGTAGTTTAAGTCTTTGGTTCTTTTAATTGTGATGATTTTGGCTCACATTTAACAAAAACCCACCAATTCACTATCTCAACAAATTAGAATATGGTGACATGCCAATCAGCTAATCAACTCAAAACACCTGCAAAGGTTTCCTGAGCCTTCAAAATGGTCTCTCAGTTTGGTTCACTAGGTAAACCACAAACATTCATTGACAAAGAAGCTGGCTGTTCACAGAGTGCTGTATCCAAGCATGTTAACAGAAAGTTGAGTGGAAGGAAAAAGTGTGGAAGAAAAAGATGCACAACCAACCGAGAGAACCGCAGCCTTATGAGGATTGTCAAGCAAAATCGATTCAAGAATTTGAGTGAACTTCACAAGGAATGGACTGAGGCTGGGGTCAAGGCATCAAGAGCCACCACACACAGATGTGTCAAGGAATTTGGCTACAGTTGTCGTATTCCTCTTGTTAAGCCACTCCTGAACCACAGACAATGTCAGCAGCGTCTTACCTGGGCTAAGGAGAAGAAGAACTGGACTGTTGCCCAGTGGTCCAATATCCTCTTTTCAGATGAGAGCAAGTTTTGTATTTCATTTGGAAACCAAGGTCCTAGAGTCTGGAGGAAGGGTGGAGAAGCTCATAGCCCAAGTTGCTTGAAGTCCAGTGTTAAGTTTCCACAGTCTGTGATGATTTGGGGTGCAATGTCATCTGCTGGTGTTGGTCCATTGTGTTTTTTGAAAACCAAAGTCACTGCACCCATTTACCAAGAAATTTTGGAGCACTTCATGCTTCCTTCTGCTGACCAGCTTTTTGAAGATGCTGATTTCATTTTCCAGCAGGATTTGGCACCTGCCCACACTGCCAAAAGCACCAAAAGATGGTTAAATGACCATGGTGTTGGTGTGCTTGACTGGCCAGCAAACTCACCACACCTGAACCCCATAGAGAATCTATGGGGTATTGTCAAGAGGAAAATGAGAAACAAGAGACCAAAAAATGCAGATGAGCTGAAGGCCACTGTCAAAGAAACCTGGGCTTCCATACCACCTCAGCAGTGCCACAAACTGATCACCTCCATGCCACGCCGAATTGAGGCAGTAATTAAAACAAAAGGAGCCCCTACCAAGTATTGAGTACATGTACAGTAAATGAACATACTTTCCAGAAGGCCAACAATTCACTAAAAATGTTTTTTTATTGGTCTTATGAAGTATTCTAATTTGTTGAGAGTGAATTGGTGGGTTTTTGTTAAATGTGAGCCAAAATCATCACAATTAAAAGAACCAAAGACTTAAACTACTTCAGTCTGTGTGCATTGAATTTATTTAATACACGAGTTTCACAATTTGAGTTGAATTACTGAAATAAATGAACTTTTCCACGACATTCTAATTTATTGAGATGCACCTGTATATACAGTACTGTGCAAAAGTGTAAAGAAACGCTGTAGAGCAAAGATGCCTTCAAAATAATGAAATTAAATGTTTCTACATTTAAACAAAAATACCATAAAGAGTAGTAAATGAAACAAAGTCAATATTTGGTGTGACAAAAAAAATTAAAATTAAAATTACAGTAATAGTCTCCGGTACAAGGTGTGCAGTTTTATAAGGAAATGAGCTGGTAAGTTTTATTGAGCATCTTGCAGAACCAGACACAGTTCTTCTGGAGACTTTGACTTTCGCACTCGCTTCTTATTTTTGCAGCAAAACCCAGCAGCCTTCATCATGTTTACTGTCTGAAAAGTGTCTCTTACGTAATATGCTGCTTTCTTTAATGACACACAAATATTTTTCTGTAACATTTAATTTTGTACTTTTTTTTATTTATATTTTTTTAGTTAAAACATTGTCTTATCAGTCCCCTTCAGATTTCGCGATCACAGAAATGAACGCAAAATCAAGCAAACGCCGCAATATTTGGAGGAGCTTGCAATTTTTCAAAATTACAGCAGATTTGGGCCGAGACGCGTCATGTGACGTCATCAGAATGCGCATTCAGCCAAAGCCCGCTTCGATTCACGTGAGTCGAACATGAGTACAGCTAAAAGGTCTCATTTACCGACAAACACCACTGTGAAAGAGCGCGCAGAACTATTTAGTGTAATTGCAATTTTGCCAATTCAAGTAGTTTTCCACAAAAAAGCACAAAAAACTCAAGTTGCATCGCAAATTTTGTAAAAAGCCGCAGTAAAATCAAGCGTTTTTGCAAAATCCACGAAATCCTGTATGGACTGTCTTATGAATCTAATCATATTGTATCATAATAGATTCAGTGGTATCGTTAAATATCAGATCAGATCACATTGTATCGTAGCAGATGAAGTGATATCGCCACATGTTGAAGTGTTGCCTTTAGAATGTAATCATACTGTATCGTAGAAGATCCAGTGGTATCATCAAATATCAGATCATTTCCTTATGACTCTGATTGTATCATAGTTCACTGTATCGTATATAAGCTTCAAATCTTCAAAATGTATTCTAGTTTTAAATCGACTTTTACGTAAAATAGCAGTGAGAGTTCATATTTACACATTTAAATGCAAAGTGGAACTTTTTTTAATCATCATCACTTCCAGGGAAATGGGCTGAGAGAAACAAGTAATCACGATGAACCAAAATGGCCGCCCACATGAATAATGTTTCAGTGTTCAGCTACACGGTGAGGTTTAGTCCAAGTTTACACGTAGATGACAGGAAATCCCACTGTGTCCATCAGCACTTTGTCCATCAGCTCCAGTTTAAAACTCAGGAAGCAAACTTCAGACACCGAGCACGTCTCGTGTGGTTGACTTCACTGGGAGAAAGTGAAATTGGGTACATTTGATCAAATGGAAGGACCAGAGAGGCATATCAGGAAAAACCCGAGGCATACGGAGCCTCAGCTGTAACGTGTTTCACTCAGATTAGTGTAAGTGGAGCAGAAAATCATAAACACACATCTCCTCACATGACCCTGATCTGCTACTGTGGAAAAAAACAGTCATTATAAAAGCCAGACTAATACTACTATTAACGTTAATATTAATAATAAATATTATTATTATTCTTGTATAGCGCCTTTCTCAAAACCAAGGTCGCTTTACAACAGATAGAAAGGTTTACATTATAAAAAAAAAAAAAAAACTAGAGGAAGGAAGATAAGTGAATGTGGAAAGTGTAGAGAGAGAAAAATTCTCAGCCTTTCAGCTTTAAATGAGGAGAGAAGAGCAAAAACAGGAGAAATAGAAGTTGCAAAGATATTAAAGGTTAAATAAATCGTATCTCCGTGTGTCTGAATGTGATATAAATGTTTTCTAATAATCTGTATGTCCACCATTTGCCTTTATAAACACCTCCAACTTCTTTTATATCCATATTTACTTTCTAACACAAGTAACTGTTTTTATTTTATTGTTTGTTGTTATTATTATATACTTGAATTATTTATTATTCAAATAAATTGTAGATAAATTGTAACATAGATGCGTGTTTTTGTTTTTTTCCATTCAAAACCCATAGGGGATGCAAACTTTTGCACTCTTTGGAGCTGAGTTTACTGTACAGTATGTGGTGTCTGTTTATCTTTCGTAGGCTGGGGTTAAAACTCACAAGCTTCTGGTCATCAGCTCATACAGTAACCTTCACGTTTTGCTTTGTAGAGAATCCTTGTTCTGTATTGGAAGAACAATAGAGAGTGTGTTCGGGTCTCCGTGTGTCACTTGGTGTAAAATAACGTTATATAAAAACAACAGTTACATTCAAAAATGCCACAGGGCTGAACTTTGGTCTTTGGCTCCGGGACGTGTTATCAGAGGCTCAGATATTCACTCCAGCTCCACACTGAGATAACTGCTGACCTCTAGTAACCCTGCCCTCCTCTGACAGCCAATCAGAAATGATCTCCAGGGCCGACGCCTCGGCCTCCCTGTCATTGGTCAGGACCTCCTCAGATAACAAGAGACTGAAACTACGCTGGAAGAAGCAGTCGTAATACAGCTGACAGAATGATTATTTTTCTCTTTAAAGGCATCGGGTCCAACATTGTGTCTGTCTGCGTTCTCTCAAATGAGTGAGACGTGTTTGAGTAATTAAATCATCAGCCCGTGCTGGACTCTGGACAGACACGAACACTACGAGACAACTTTCCTTGCAACACACGAAGCTCCAGTTAAAGGACAGCTTTAGGAACCAGTTGCACTTAAAACATGCAACAGTACATGTATATTTAGTTCATTTTTCTTACTGTTACAAATAACCTATAAAATATTTATAACATGATAAACAAATAATGGTTTAAGCCATGGCCTCAGCATAAGTATATTATAGCCTGGAATGCTTCTTTGTGTTTACATGGGACTCCTGTCAGTCTTTTTATAGACACGCCCCCAATGCCCCTTGTCTCCTCCCCTATTTCAGTCTCTTTGGAAACGAAAACATGGTGGAATTCGGTAATCGGCCAGTCTACTATACATGAACTAAACTGAGAGCCGCCATCTTGGACAACCAGACTCACTACTCAGTGCGGAGCTGGCGTATTTGTATTTAGTTTCTTCCAACGTGTTTTTGTTCCGCATTTGTTCAGGAGATCAGGTTCTTATTTTTACATTTTACCTCAGCATAAGACAAGCGAGCGACTTAAGTCACGGTACGAGATGAGACCAATAAACTCTGGTCTGAATTCTGTTACAGACTGTGCGATGGTGTGAGTTCTCCATGTCACATTATACCGTGAAGATCCTCTAACGATAGACCGGCCTTTAAGGAAAATGACTACGTTTACGTCATCAATCAGCGTGATCCGGGAATCAGCTGGCTCGAAAACAGGCTCACATAAGCGCACACATTCTTCACAGCGAAGGGGATTTTAACGTATTCGTAGCTGTCCCGCGGGTTTGCCGTCCTTCTTTTGGTGGATTTTAGATGAGCGTCATAGCAGTGCTCACACTCTGAGATTTTAATAAAAAAATGTCTTACACTGACACAACTTTGTCGTTATTTGGTCACAGTCGCACTAACTCGGCCGCCAATAATGTTTACGCACATTTATGCATTTTAAGACCGTGGATCTCAACTCACAGTTATTGTCAGCAAAATCGGTTGGAAAATCGACAGACAGACAGACAGACAGACAGACCTTACGTAAAAGATGATTGGTTGGTTGGTGTATTCATGCAAATTAACATGGATTTGATTGGATACTTGAAATATAGGTCATAAATAAAGTCCCCGTGAAATGCCTTGAAGCATGCAGCCTTATTCGATGTCTTGACGTAATTTCCACCGAAACAGGAAGTCAGGGCGGGACATATCGAGTGGCTCCTCACCCTTTTTAAATAGCCAGTAGTGTTTAGCTTACCTCACAGCCCGGGCTAAGCTGTACTTCACGGTTAGTACCGTGGATTTTTATAATGTTGGAGGCGGGACATTTCAGATTCTGGACAGGAAATCTGATGAGAAGCTGAAGTGCAGAATGATGTCATCAAAAGTTTTGATCCGTATCGGTGGTAGAGAGAGAGAGAGAGAGAGAGAGAGAGAGAGAGAGACTGTACATTTTGAATGCATATTTCTTCTAAATGCGAATTCTGTCATTGTTTTGGAGCGCACTAGCTTATAGATTACCTTAAGGCGAACATATTCATAATAAAAGTCACAAAACTTCCATTTTCTTCAAGTATTCATTTTTTAATTATACAAAGAAAAGTACAAATCCTCTAAGATACTTTGGTAATACTACAGTAATGAAGTTTTACTAAAGTTTCACTTTCCACCTCTGACTTTCGGCCATGCCACTGGTGTTCCACGTAATCTATTCCCCTTGATCTATTCCTCTCTTACATCGGTTCCGTGCTTTCAGTTTGGTGTTTCAGTCTGAAGGGGACTAGATGTTGATTTGGGACAGACCCCATGCTTCGTTGGCTGTGTAGTGCAGTTCATTGCAAACGCTGCAGCTTCACTGCAAGTGTGTATGTTTGTTTATGAAGGTTGCCTCCCCTGCATTTTGTGGCACTGGTGCGAATCTGGAGGATTAAAATCCTGCAACACGGTGAGTTCTGAGTGTCACTAAAAAGTGTCGGAGAGAAACGTCAACACCCTGAAACACTCGGTTAATGTGTGTGTTACTGTGTTAGTGCGCAGCGCGCGCGGTGTTGTGTGTAAAGTGTGTGTGCAAAGTGTGTGTAAGCAAGCATGCACATTTATTTATTTATTTATTTATTTTTGAAAGAAGTGAAGTTATTTATGAGTTAAAGGAAGTAGCCCAGTTTTACAGCGTAAACACGCAGATTAGTTCCCAGTGCTGGTGGCGTGCAGTGAAGCGCGTGCGCTGTGTCTGTTGGAAATGCATCGTGTGAAGTTTTTATTGCGCTTTTTTTTTTTTTTGCATGATTATCTGTGATGCAAACACACCCCATTGTGTGCAGCTAGCTCTGCTGAGCCTTCTGTGTTGCTAGCTGCTAATGTCATAGCGAAATGCTGAATAAAAGCTACAGGAAATATACAGAGCAGCTGCTTGGAGGCTGAAGCAGTGGTAGAGAGCTAGAATAAGTTCTAACAGCTGTGTTGCTTAACACTAACATGAACAAACCCACATGGACCTGGAGGATTGTGTTACACTTAAAGGTGCAGTCTGTCAAGTTTAAAAGTGTCTGTAGACTTTTAATAATCAGATAATATTAAAGATACGGTATATAATCTGTCATCCACATTATTGTTGCACAGTGGATCTTGTTGGTTTCTTTTTTTTCCAAACTCCTGTTTGTATTTTTCCGGCCCGGAAATTTGCTCCTCTGGGGAGCTAGAGCCCCTCCCCCGGGGAGCTAGAGCCCCTCCCCCAGCGACAACAGAGCTGCTCAGATTTGCAGGTGGCTCTACGCAATATTTTCCACAACTCGCACATAGTAAAAGAATTCTCTTGGTGTACTCCAGTTCGTTTGGCTAGTGATCGCTTGAAGAGGTGGGCTCGGGCACGGTTCGAACACTTAACTATCAGACCGTCTGTTCTAGAATTCAGACGAGATTTTCGGACAGCGTGACGAGTGATAATCTTAAAAACACCACTGAAATAAAACAACGTAAATCGGGGTTTAGTCCGTCATTCACACTTAAGCTTGCAAACAGTATTTTATTATGTTCATACTGTATTTACCATGAAGTTCCACTCACAGAGGAAGTGACGTTCCACAGATTTGGTGGAATTTACATGTCAGAAAGTTTATTGACAAAGAATTTCTATCCTCATCATGAACAGCCAAAGAATTCTGAAATTGCTCCAATTTCCTGCTGGTTCTAAAGATGACATACTGTACACTTTCCTATTAACGTATCAGCATCTGTTCACACATTAACTTCCCAGTAATTTCCTGGGAAATACGTACACTCAATTTTGTTTGTCACGTCAGTATTTTCCAGGATTTTGACTCTGACCCTGATTTATTAATTGCCAGTAAGTTATTACTCTGTTATTGTTAACTTTATGGCTGCAAAATATCATTTGTTAATGGTTAATGGTTTTTATTGCACTTAAGGCTCCTGACAGGTATATCTACAGTTGAGAGGCCATTTTTGAATACAACAACGCACAACTAAAACTTGTACTCAGAGTACGTCCTGATTGACATTTTGCTGTTTCAGCGAGAGTCTGATATTTTCTGATTATTTTTCTGATATTTTATTTGTGGATTGGTTAACTAAGAATTTGAATATTTCAGGAAGCAGCCACTGTGTCTAAGACCACTGTATTAAAATAAAACAGGAAAAAATTATTTAACAATTTAGTTTATTTGAACTGTTTTTAATGTCTGTTCTATAATAAGACTGAAGTAAATAGTTATCTGTTAATATAATTTTATACAAGGGCCGGGATGTGATTGTTATGTCACAAATATGAGCACCTCCAGTGATGTTTACGGTTCAGTCCTTTAGTTTCCGAGCCTGTACTCGTACGCTGTTGTTGCTGATCTAAGGTCCGTGTCGTCACAGGGGTCATGGCCTTCTCGGGGAGCGCAGTGCGAAGGGTGGTGGCTTATCGCCGACCGTTAGGGTCGCTTTACCGTCCTGCCGCTCGCTGCTACAGCGTCCAGAGTGAACACACCACAGAGAAAAGCGTCCCCTACGCCAAGACCCTGAGACAGGAGGACGGAGTGAGCGGACCCACCAAACCTCTGCCCCAATCCGCAGACGCCGTGGTGATCGGAGGCGGCAGTCTGGGATGTCAGACGCTCTATCACCTGTGTAAGATGGGCATGACCAATGTGGTGCTGCTGGAGAGGGACAGACTGACGGCGGGGACGACGTGGCACACTGCAGGTACACACTACACAACATGGGGATTAGTATTTGCAGTAAAATGTAAGGGTTCTCTTTACATTTAAAAATGGGTCAAACTGAAGAACCCTGACAGTTCTAGCACTCAAAACCAGAATTTCTTGTAAGCAAATATGTGGTATTATTACTCAGTCCGTCAGACGTGCTGTGTTTGTACTTTGTAGTGGAAATGACTTACTTACTGAGTCAGTATATTAGTTCGGAATTAATATTTGAGGTTTGGGTCTCATACCACTATTTTTTTCGTCGTCATCATCATCACCTCCTCAGCTGGATCCTCCTTGAGCTGCCGATCCAAATCTCATTAGCCGATTAGAGTAAATCTCTGTTAAGCCCCGCCCACACGTGAGATTTGTGCCAGAATGGCGAACGTAAACTTCAAGAGCGTAACCAAAACCTTGAAAGAAAACTCTGGCAGCGTGTTCGTAAACCATGATTAGCGAAAACTGTTAATAAAGAGTCTTGTTTATTTGAAGACCAGGTTACATTTGTGCCACCGAGTTCATTGTTTTCAGTTTCAAAGTGTTTTTCTTCTCTCTCATTGTATATTTTTGTTTCTTTCTTGAAAAGTTGCGTTCAATACTTTTGGCACAAATTTAATTCCATAAATAATTTGACATATGACACGTTTACGTAAATCAAATAGTTTAACTCATTGAATGCTAGCATTCATTAAAAGCAAAACAAGTTAGTACTGTAGATTTACATATAGTTTGGTTAATGTTAGCTAGCATGAATAATTAGATATTTCTAGCTAGCTTTAAAATGTTGGCTAAATGTACAGTGAGGGGAAAAAAGTATTTGATCCCCTGCTGATTTTGTACGTTTGCCCACTGACAAAGAAATGATCAGTCTATAATTTTAATGGTATGTGTATTTTAACAGTGAGAGACAGAATAACAACAAAAAAATCCAGAAAAATGCATTTCAGAAAAGTTATAAATTGATTTGCATTTTAATGAGTGAAATAAGTATCTGACCCCTTCGACTTAGTGCTTGGTGGCAAAACCCTTGTTGGCAATCACAGAGGTCAGACGTTTCTTGTAGTTGGCCACCAGGTTTGCACACATCTCAGGAGGGATTCTGTCCCACTCCTCTTTGCAGATCCTCTCCAAGTCATTAAGGTCTCGAGGCTGACGTTTGGCAACTCGAACCTTCAGCTCCCTCCACAGATTTTCTATGGGATTAAGGTCTGGAGACTGGCTAGGCCACTCCAGGACCTTAATGTGCTTCTTCTTGAGCCACTCCTTTGTTGCCTTGGCTGTGTGTTTTGGGTCATTGTCATGCTGGAATACCCATCCACGACCCATTTTCAATGCCCTGGCTGAGGGAAGGAGGTTCTCACCCAAGATTTGACGGTACATGGCCCTGTCCATCGTCCCTTTGATGCGGTGCAGTTGTCCTGTCCCCTTAGCAGAAAAACACCCCCAAAGCATAATGTTCCCACCTCCATGTTTGACGGTGGGGATGGTGTTTTTGGGGTCATAGGCAGCATTCCTCCTCCTCCAAACACGGCGAGTTGAGTTGATGCCAAAGAGCTCGATTTTGGTCTCATCTGACCACAACACATTCAGATGTTCATTGGCAAACTTCAGACGGGCCGGTACATGTGCTTTCTTGAGCAGGGGGACCTTGCAGGCGCTGCAGGATTTCAGTCCTTCCCGGCGTAGTGTGTTACCAATTGTTTTCTTGGTGACTGTGGTCCCAGCTGCCTTGAGATCATTAACAAGATCCTCCCGTGTAGTTCTGGGCTGATTCCTCACCGTTCTCATGATCATTGAAACTCCACGAGGTGAGATCTTGCATGGAGCCCCAGACCGAGGGAGACTGACAGTTATTTTGTGTTTCTTCCATTTGCGAAAAATCGCACCAACTGTTGTCACCTTCTCACCAAGCTGCTTGGCGATGGTCTTGTAGCCCATTCCAGCCTTGTGTAGGTCTACAATCTTGTCCCTGACATTCTTGGACAGCTCTTTGGTCTTGGCCATGGTGGAGAGTTTGGAATCTGATTGATTGATTGCTTCTGTGGACAGGTGTCTTTTATACAGGTAACAAACTGAGATTAGGAGCACTCCCTTTAAGAGAGTGCTCCTAATCTCAGCTCATTACCTGTGTAAAAGACACCTGGGAGCCAGAAATCTTGCTGATTGATAGGGGATCAAATACTTATTTCACTCATTAAAATGCAAATCAATTTATAACTTTTCTGAAATGCGTTTTTCTGGATTTTTTTGTTGTTATTCTGTCTCTCACTGTTAAAATACACCTACCATTAAAATTATAGACTGATCATTTCTTTGTCAGTGGGCAAACGTACAAAATCAGCAGGGGATCAAATACTTTTTTCCCCCACTGTAGTTTTCATGTTCCAGAAAATCAACAAGAATGATTCTGTAAAATAACATGAGTCTGAACATTGATCACTCGCAGCCAAACTGAAACCAATGTTTCCAAACTGCTTAAACACCTCAGTGTGGGATTAATGTGTCATTCTGATAGAATTGCTTTGCTTATGGAAAGAGGTTTATACAAGGCCGGATTATCCATATATGGGATAATCAGTTAATACAATGAATCGATCTTTCCATCCATCCATCCATCCATCCATCCATCGCTGGCGTCAATCTACCATATCAGACAAATGCAAAATGCATCAGCTAAGCGGTTGTGCGAAAAGCAAACAAAAAATAAATAAATAAACCATAACGGCACATAGACACCATTCACAATATACCCACAATCGCAAGTTTTCTTCTTGGATTTAGAAAAAAAAAAAAACTTTGAGTACTTATTTAACAACTTTGCATGCACACAGAAGATGTTCTGTTAAAGGTAAGGCTTATTTACTATTATTTCTGGCCAAATATGTGACGCTGTTGTCGATTTGATATTTGTGGAGCGTTTTTCTCTTTTAACTGGTTGCTTAGTAAGTGATGCTTGTAAAGTCAGTGTATGTTTCGCTGCTGTGCTTCTCTGTGGTGCTGAATTCAGCTGTCTTTCTTGGGCGTGCCTTATTTGGTGTATGTGTGCAATGTTTTTTGTTTTTTTTTAAAAATTTTTTAAACATACTCTGTAATGGTTTTGCATGTAGTCCTCATACAGGCCATTTATGATTCAAAATAATGATATTTAGCACGACGTTGCATTGGCATGTGAGCTGCATTCAGATTTGAGCATCAGTGTAAGGGCTAGGATGGCATTTGTAGGCCCATGTCTATCTGTGGTGTCAGGTTTTTGGTTGGGTCTTACATTTTCCTGGGGGGGGGGCACTTCAATTGTGGTCACCCTAGGGCACCACACTGTGTTAATCCGGGCCTGGGTTTATGCGTGTATCTGTATCAGTCCATTAAACATGAATCGAGTTCGTTGTAATTAGGTTTGTGTGGGTTACGGATTTTACCCCCACTCACAAGTTATCATTTTAAAAGACAGTTGAATTGTACAGAACCTAAAAAAAGTATGGTCATTTCCGCTATTTTAGGTTTAGGGAGAGTTGCTGAGGCTGTTGTGTGGTGTGAATGCATGTGGAAGGAAGTCAGATTCTGCCCTGGAGTCAGCATTTGGCATGACGCCACACCAACAACGTCTTCAGATCATTCGATGAAATCAGCTTTCACTATAGGGCTCTTTGTTGGGTGATTTTGTCACTGTTCTGGTGGTTATTGTTTAAGAAAATTTTAAAATTAACTGGAATCTATCCAGAACAGAACAATCACGAATTACGAATATTCAGCTGGATGGTAGATTTTTAAGTGGTTCTATATAATCCTTTTACAAATCGGTTGTCTAACGTCCACATGGCTGACATTTTCTCTGTTGATCTGCTGCTTAAAGTGTATGAAGGCGAACAGGAGCACAAACAAACCACCATCATCACCACCATTAACATTATTTGTAAAGTGTTAGATTTGACACTTCATTCTAGGACTATTGAATCGTTTGGATAAAAAATGTCAGCCTTTTTTCTCTTTTGGCCGTAACGTTTTTTTTTGTTTGTTTTTTTAAAACCATTTTTGTCCCTAGTTGACTGATGTTAAATATATATGTATTTAATGTAAGCTGAGTGAAGTTTGGCAGTTCTGGTAATATAATAGGATGTAAATACGATGTCACTGAAGCCCAAACTTCATTAGATGATGTTAAATAAGCGTTCCCTGTAGATTCTAAATAGCATTGCAGCACCATTATGCCCTATGTAAGGAGCATATGTAGTGAATAGGAAGTAACACAGTGAAGTGACACATCTCAAATTACCTTAATCTAGGAACTTTTTTTCTTCAGGAACCTTAGGATAGGAACCTTTTACTTTAGGAATTTTAGACTAGGAGCTTTTTGGTTCAGGAACTCCCAGGGTATTTTTTTTTTACCCTATAAAGAGAGAACATGTAGTGAATAAGATGCCATTTGGGACGTGACAGTGGTGGATTTTATGTAGATAATATGTGAATAAAAAATAAATGCAAAGCTAAAGCTCAGTGACAAGAACATTGTTGTGGATAAATAAATAAAACTGAACCTGAAACATTGCAATTAACAATGAAATTGTCTCCTCCAAAATCCGTCAGAAAAACGTGATGAGAAAAGACAAGTGAGACTGGATACTGAAGTTCCGGTAGAAAAGCTGCTCTACTCGGAGACATTTTAATAATCAGCTCCGCCCACTAAAAGAAAGGGAACCCAGTTCAGTACTTATTTACAGTACGACTCGCTAAGTAATGGATATAACACTATTACGTGTCTCACTCTCCTCCTGTCTGTCTCTCAGGTTTATTGTGGCAGTTGAGGCCGAGTGATACGGAGGTGGAGCTTTTGGCCCACACGAGGAACGTGGTCAGCTCGGAGCTGGAGGAGGAGACGGGCCTGGAGACGGGCTGGATCCAGAACGGAGGCCTGTTTATCGCCTCCAACAAGCAGAGACTGGACGAGTACAAACGCCTCATGTCGGTACGTCACTCTGAGTTAAAATCCTCAGCTTCTTAATAAGTATGATATGTTTTAATTTACAGACTTTCAGCTGTTTGCAGTGAACAAATCAAACAAAAGCAATTGAAATAGTTCAACACAACGAATGCTTTGAGTGGTTTCCCCAAATTCAACTGAAAATGCAACTTATAATGACTTCTCCAGTTTCTAAATTATTCAACCCCTTCATGGCAAGCATCTTTAGTACCTAGTAGAGACCCTTTTGCTGTTATGACCTGATGCATAGCCAGACACCAGCTTCTGGCAGCGTTCCTGAGGAATCTTAGCCCATTCCTCATGAGCAATGGCCTCCAGTTCAGTAATATTCTTGGGTTTGCGTGCGGCAACCACCTTCTTCAAATCCCACCAGAGATTTTCTATGGGGTTAAAGTCAGGTGACTGTGATGGCCCTGTAGAATCTTCCAGGACTTCTTCTGCAACCAAGCCTTGGTGGAATTTGAGGTATGCTTGGGATCATTGTCCTGTTGGAAAGTCCAATGACGCCCAAGCTTCAGCTTCCTCACAGACGGCATGACGTTTTGTCCTAGGATTTCCTGATACTTCAATGAATCCATCTTGCCTTCCACACGCTGCAGGTTTCCAGTGCCAGAGGATGCAAAGCAGCCCCAGAGCATCACCGAGCCACCACCATGCTTGACTGTGGACAGAGCGTTCTCTCTTCATTCTTCTTTCTCCAGACATACTGCTGATCCGTCGTGCCAAAATGTTCCAGTTTTGTTTCATCGCTCCACAGAACAGAATCCTAAAACTTATGTGGCTTATTTATATGATTTTGAGGCGACTTTTCTTGTGCTTTTGGGTCAACAGTGGTGTACGTCTTGGAGTTCTGGCATGGAAACCTTCTGCGTTTAGTACGTGCCATACTGTGCTCACTGAAACCTCAGTGCCTGTTGCCACCAAGTCTTGCTGCAGGTCTTTTGCAGTCACTAGAGGGTTTTGCACAACCGGCCTTCAGAAATCTGGTTGCAGCCATTGATAGCTTCCTTTTTCTGCCCCGTCCAGGTATTTCATGTATTTTCTGCCCCTTGCCAGTTCAGGTATTTCATGTGTTCCAGCTCAAGCACACCTGGTGCAACTAATGAATCCCTTGATTAATACCTGTTTTGCATATTTGTGCTGTTTTGAGGGATTCTATTCAGGGGTTGAATAATTTTGAGACTGGAGAAGTCATTATAAGTTGCATTTTCAGTTGAATTCGCAACTAATGAAGTTGCAACAGTTGCAATCAAAATTATTTAACCCCCATTGCAAATCAAGTTTATTGTCAAAATTTACAGACTCTCAGCTGTTTGATTTGATTTAATTAATTAATTAATTAACTAACTAACTAACTAATTAATTAATTAATTAGGTATTTATTAATTGTATTGGTTCTTCTCTCTGCTTTTCCAGCTGGGGAAGGTGTACGGTATCGAGTCGTATGTGCTCTCACCTGCAGAAACCAAAGAGCTTTACCCCCTGATGAATGTGAAGGATCTGTACGGGACTCTGTACGTCCCCAAAGACGGCACTATGGACCCCGCTGGTACCTGTACCACCCTGTCCAGAGCAGCTACTGCCCGCGGAGCCACGGTACCACAGACCGGTTCTCTACTGGATTATATTCAGTGCAACATGATCATGCATTATAGTGCACAGTTACAATTAAATGGCGTAATTCTGAGTGCACAGTATATTAATCTCGACAGTAACATATTCATTATTTAGGAACTTTAGTTCAGAGAGTTTATTTAACTTAAGATACTTCAGCCAAGAAACTTTACTTCAGCTCAGGAACCAAAGCTCTGGAGCATTATTTTAGTTTAGGAATTTTTTTTTGAATGAATGTTCATGAATAAAGTCCACGAATATTATTTTAGCCCAGATACCTTGTTAGCCCAAAGATTTTATTTTACCTTAAGAACTTTAAGAAAGGAACTTTGTTTATTTATAACATTGATTTCATCAATTTCATGTGTGAAATTGAATCATACTATCTATTTTTCTATCTAATTATTTTACAAGATAGTTCCTGAAGTCGATAAAACAAAACAAAAAACACAGCTTGTCATGTTACTGAGAAGTAACAAAGCACTGACACTGGAGACTCCTTCCATAAGTTTTACATTGTGAATATACACGGTGAAGCACAGCAACACAGTTAACAGTTTTTACAACTTTTTTTTAAATGTGGTGTTACAGACAGGACTGTAGTTAATAATTCATTTAACGTGCTATGAAATAATGAAATAAAACTTCCTGACTGTAGGTGATAGAGAACTGTCCCGTGACGGGCATCCAGGTGAAGACGGACCACATGGGTGTGAGGAGGGTGAAGGCAGTGGAAACAGAATTTGGGACCATTGATACCCCCTGTGTGGTGAACTGCGCAGGTTTATATCACACACAGTGCACACGTCATTCAGCTTGAATTTTTATTTTCATTTTTTTGTGCATTTTTTTTGTGCCTGTCTGAACACGTGTACGTGTCTGCATCCGGGTGTGTGTGGGTGTTTGCGGTTGTTTCTGTGGGCGTTACTCTAACACTTTTATTTAATCGTTTATTTGAATATTTATTAAGGAATTGATTAATGATTTTTACAAGTAAAATAATTTAAGTATTTATGGAAGAAGTGCACTGCGTTAGGTTGAGTTGCTCTGATTAGACAGCACATCTGCATTCTGGCCGCATTGTGAATTCGATTAGTGAAAGAAACTAAATATGGTAAACAGTAGATACAAAAAAAACAAAAACAAATAATATGATAATAAACTAAAAGAAACATTTTCATGTAGATGCATTAAATCCCTCAATAAATCCATCAGTGAGTTCAATAAAAAAAATATTCCTTTAATAAATCCAATAATATATCATATATCATATATAAGACACCCTCAAGGTCGGGTGAGAGAGAGGGTGGGTGACTGACCTACAGGACAGATCACCCTTATGACGGACCACTGACAGTGTTACAGGCAAGCGTTGAATGAGCGGGATCTGAAGATGTGTCTTATAAATTTATATGGACTCAAGTCTAATGCTCACTGTTTGTGCATGTATTTTCTTGCATGATCAGAAGAGGGCGCTCCTGCCTTGCACACTGCGGATGGTGACATTAACGCGGGATGGAAATTAGTGCTGGTGCATTTGTTTCCCTCCACATTTAAAAATTAAACCAGTTTACAATGTTTTCCATCTGGTTCGTCTCTGATTGGTCAAGTATTCAAAGTATTCTGCTCATCTTTTAAAGAGTCTTTAAATGTAATCAAGTCAGAGACGAGCTCCGTCCAGGACTGCACGCGTCATTAGTGATTTTATTTATTTATTCATTTTTTGAAGAGCGAAAATGTGATGACTGATTAAGCACACGACAGGTACATTTATTATTAATTAAAATTCACTCACCTGGTGTAAGGAACTGATAATGCTAAAAGCTCACTCATAGTTAAGTCTGCGGGAACCGTATAAATTATTTTAAATATTTGTATGGTAATAGACTTAAGTGTTTGATCCGAGAAAACAGGACGTAAATGTGATGAACTCTCTGATCAGACCAATCTGAGAAATGTGGTAAAGGGTGTGGCCTAGTATTCTAATGAGCACATTTGATTGACAGCCATTTATCTGAGACTCCGCCTGTGACATCATTCAAGCAACTAAACACAGTTATAGAGTTACACAGTAGCTACGCTTGATAGGCTTTTGCTCACTAGATTATGTTTCACTAGCTTTCACTATGTGTACTTTCTCTACTAAGGTGAGCTTTTGCTCGCTGGTTTGTACTGAAATAAACAGTGAAAGGGTTTCGTTGTCCTTGTAGGTGATGTTTCTCCTGTATTGTGAATCCTGGTTAATGAATGGTGTTGTCTCTGCTTTGTCAGGTGTGTGGGCCACTAAACTGGGGAAGATGGCCGGAGTGAATGTTCCTCTCATTGCCATGCATCACGCCTATGTGGTGACGGAGAGGATCGAGGGGATTCAGGTGACATCATCCCCCCTGTAACTGTAATGCCACCTCTCTACAGTGGGGGGAAAAAATATTTGATCCCCTGCTGATTTTGTATGTTTGCCGACTGACAAAGAAATGATCAGTCTATAATTTTAATGGTAGGTGTATTTTAACAGTGAGAGACAGAATAACAACAAAAAAATCCAGAAAAATGCATTTCAAAAAAGTTATAAAATTGATTTGCATTTTAATGAAGGAAATAAGTATTTGACCCCTTCAACTTAGTACTTGGTGGCAAAACCCTTGTTGGCAATCACAGAGGTCAGACGTTTCTTATAGTTGGCCACCAGGTTTGCACACAGGTGTGTTATGACTTGGGGTCATAGGCAGCATTCCTCCTCCTCCAAACACGGCGAATTGAGTTGATGCCAAAGAGATCTGACCACAACACTTTCACCCAGTTCTCCTCTGAATCATTTAGGCAAAGTTCAGACGGGCCTGTACATGTGCTTTCTTCAGCATGGGGACCTTGCGGGCGCTGCAGGATTTCAGTCATTCATGGCGTAGTGTGTTACCAATTGTTTTCTTGGTGACTATGGTCCCAGCTGCCTTGAGATCATTAACAAGATCCTCCCGTGTAGTTCTGGGCTGATTCCTCACCGTTCTCATGATCATTGAAACTCCACGAGGTGTGATCTTGCATGGAGCCCCAGACCGAGGGAGACTGACAGTTTCTTCCATTTGCGAATAATCGCACCAACTGTTGTCACCTTCTCACCAAGCTGCTTGGCGATGGTCTTGTAGCCCATTCCAGCCTTGTGTAGGTCTACAATCTTGTCCCTGACATCCTTGGACAGCTCTTTGGTCTTGGCCATGGTGGAGAGTTTGGAATCTGATTGATTGATTGCTTCTATGGACAGGTGTCTTTTATACAGGTAACAAACTGAGATTAGGAGCAGTCCCTTTAAGAGAGTGCTCCTAATCTCAGCTCATTACTTGTGTAAAAGACACCTGGGAGCCAGAAATCTTGCTGATTGATAGGGGATCAAATACTTATTTCACTCATTAAAATGCAAATCAATTTATAACTTTTTTGAAATGTGTTTTTCTGGATTTTTTTTGTTGTTATTCTGTCTCTCACTGTTAAAATAAACCTACCATTAAAATTATAGACTGATCATTTCTTTGTCAGAGGGCAAACGTACAAAATCAGCAGGGGATCAAATACTTTTTCCCCCACTGTAATTGTACCCTGTGTACCCATAATGTCCCCTCTGTAACCATTATTTCTTCTCTGTAATGTCCCTACCCTCTCCTCTGTAACGGTAATGTCTCCTTTATAATGCTCCATCTGCAACATTTACCTCTAACTGTTAACTCCTTCCCTGTAACCTCACCCATCCATCTTCCCCTCTGTAACGTCCTGCCTGAGCCACCCCCTTTGTAATAGTAACTGTACCTTCCCCTCTGTAAAATATCAATCTGTCCCCTCTGTAACAGTAACATCCACTCTGTAACATATCCATCTCTCCCCTCTGTAACTGTAACAGTACCCTCCCTTCTGTAACATATCCATCTGTCCCCTCTGTAACCACAACAGTACCCTCCCTTCTGTAACATCCAGCTGTCCCCTCTGTAACAGTAACATCCCCTCTGTAACATATCCATCTGTCCCCTCTGTAACAGTAATGGTACCCTCCCTTCTGTAACATCCAGCTGTCCCCTCTGTAACATATCCATCTGTCCCCTCTGTAACAGTAATGGTACCCTCCCTTCTGTAACATATCCAGCTGTCCCCTCTGTAAAAGTAACATCCCCTCTGTAACATATCCATCTGTCCCCTCTGTAACAGTAATGGTACCCTCCCTTCTGTAACATATCCATCTGTCCCCTCTGTAACCGCAACAGTACCCTCCCTTCTGTAACATCCAGCTGTCCCCTCTGTAACAGTAACATCCCCTCTGTAACATATCCATCTGTCCCCTCTGTAACAGTAATGGTACCCTCCCTTCTGTAACATATCCATCTGTCCCCTCTGTAACAGTAACGGTACCCTCCCTTCTGTAACATATCCATCTGTCCCCTCTGTAACAGTGACAGATGTTATAGATGTATCCTCCCTTCTGTAACATATCCATCTGTCTCCTCTGTAACAGTAACAGTACCCTCCCTTCTGTAACATATCCAGCTGTCCCCTCTGTAAAAGTAACATCCCCTCTGTAACATATCCATCTGTCCCCTCTGTAACAGTAATGGTACCCTCCCTTCTGTAACATATCCATCTGTCCCCTCTGTAACCGCAACAGTACCCTCCCTTCTGTAACATCCAGCTGTCCCCTCTGTAACAGTAATGGTACCCTCCCTTCTGTAACATCCAGCTGTCCCCTCTGTAACAGTAATGGTACCCTCCCTTCTGTAACATATCCATCTGTCCCCTCTGTACCAGTAACGGAACCCTCCCTTCTGTAACATATCCATTTGTCCCCTTTGTAACAGTAACAGATGTTATAGATGTACCCTCCCTTCTGTAACATATCCATCTGTCCCCTCTGTAACAGTAACGGTACCCTCCCTTCTGTAACATATCCCTCTGTCCCCTCTGTAACAGTAACGGTACCCTCCCTTCTGTAACATATCTTCTTATAATGTCACCTCTGTACTGTCCTCTATACTGTCCCATCTGTAACCATGCGTAACAGTACTTTTCCCTGTGTCACATCCGTTCTGTATCATATATGTTTTGTAATGTCTCTGTACCATTTACTCTGCAACTCTCATCTGTACGTGCAATGTCCCCTCAGCAACAGTACCATCCCTTCCTTACCCCTAACATAATGCTCCCCTGAAACTGCCCCCTCCACATCCCCCTGCAGCACTCCCCAGTAACGTCCCCCATAATGTTCCCTGTGACGCCCCAGGCCCCTCCCCGAAATGTCTTCTCTGTAAATATCCTCCCTAATTCTTTCTCTCTTTTCTTCTCTTAATTCTCTCTCTATCTGTCTTTTGTATTGTCTTGTTTTCCTTGTCACACATGAAACTGTCCATTTCTTTTCTTTTTTCTTTTTTGTAGCAGCCCTGTCTCTCTCTCTCTCTCTCTCTCTCTCTCTCTCACTCTCTCACTCTCTCACTGTGTGTGTGTGGGTGGTGAGTGTCTCAGAATAAAGTGACACTGTTATTCTTATCCCTCCTTATGCAATAACACAGCTTTCACACTGCACCAGCAAAAACACAACAGGCACCGTGAAATCGTGCTTCTCCACAGCTGAAAGCCTCAGCAAACATTATGCAACCTCCCTGCTGTGAGAGAGACCGCGCGTGTGTGTGTGTGTGTGTGTGTGTGTGTGTGTGTGGGGGGGGGGGGAGGGGGGTGGGGGTAGCTCTGTCCACCAGATGTCCTCTCTCTCTCTCTCTCTCTCTGAGCATTACAGTAGCCGCTGTATTTCACGCCGTTCATCACGCTAGCAGTCTGCAGTGTTCACAAGTCACCCGCATGCTAATTGACACATGAGCTCGATCATGAGTCGAGAGAACAGAAGCTCACCAACCCGAGATAATTAAACCCTTAAACTAGTGTGCACTTGACATGGACCATCAGGCTGCGCAAACACAACCGACTAGGGTCATGTGTCTGTAATCCATCTTCTATTCCTCTTATACCACAGCAATTTGCCAACAATTACAGTGTATATTTTTTTTTAAATTAAACAATGTCATATTTTATCTGTTTATAGACAAACATTATCATTCATAACATTTATACATCATACATTTATGACATTCATTGTTTTCAAAACTAGCTACTTCCTGTTCTCGCTTACATTATAGCAGCTATGAACAGTTTTTTTTTTTCCCTCTGCCTTGAAGTTAATAAGGCAAATAAACACAACTTCTCATGTTATCGAGAAACCGCAAAGAAGCGTAAACTCCTCTGTCCTTAAGCTTACAGCTTTACCTCTGATTGTCACAAAGAGCTGACACTGGAGACTCCTTCCATACATGTTAAATAAACACTTACTCTCCTTCTGGAAAACTTCACCATATCAGTGATTTTTAAAATCCATTCATGTGAGCTGTTACTATAGAAACGATAACGTATTAGAACGAGCGCATTAATGTAAACCTGCGCTACTGTCAGAGCTGCTGTTGTAGAGAATTAATCAACACCTTCTGACCAATCAGGATCCAGAATTACAACTTAGTTTACACATCTCTGATTAATTCGGTCAATTTTGTAACACACCTCATCTCAACTGGTCCTGTTTTAATGAAAGTGACCTTAACCTTGATTCCGTTTGTTTGTTTGTTTGTTTATTTATTTATCTCCAGAACATGCCCAACGTGCGGGACCACGATGCCTCGGTCTACCTTCGTCTGCAGGGCGACGCCTTGTCTGTGGGAGGCTACGAGCAGAACCCCATCTTCTGGGACGACGTAAGTGTCCTGCAGGGGGTCGCTGTCGCTTTACACACACACACAGTCGGAATAAAACGCCCGTTTTAAAGCTGCAGTGTTTCTGGGTGGGATGTGCGAGTGTTTGCACATTTCTAATTTCAGACCTTGTGTGGGAGTTTTTATCCAATTTCAGTCACGACAGCAGCACAGGCTCACTCGAGTAAAAGTTTTACTTTTAGAATATTTGTGTGTATGTTGGGCACAGACATGATGAAGTGTTCTGCACGGAATACCGTGCGTGTATATGACAAACAATTTTGCATAGAGTGATTTTATCTGTCATGTTCTTGAGCACATCACACACTACTTAATTAGGTGCTGAGTTTCTGTCTCGGTGTGCTGGTGTCTGTCAAGGTCGGTGCACGTCTAAACAGGTTGCTCCAGGTCTGTGTTTGTATGAGTCTATGGTATTGTGTGTGTGTGTGCCTGTCTGTCTGTCTGTCAGCGGGTAGTTGTGAAAGAGTGCGAGATTCTGTTTATGGTCGTCTCTGCCTGTCTGAACACGTGTACGTGTCTGCATCCGGGTGTGTGTGGGTGTTTGCGGTTGTTTCTGTGGGCGTCTGGCTGTTGGTTGTTTTTTATCTGTGTTTGTGTCTGATTGTCTGTGCATATCTGGTTGTGTGGTCAGGTCTGTGGGTGTTTGGGTGTCTGGTCAACTATGTCTGTGTCCATAGCTGTCTGAGGTTGTGTTTGTTGTCAGTCATGGTTGTGTCTGTGGGTGTGTTTTGGGAGTTTGGGTGTCTGTTCGTTTGTTATTGTGTCTATAGCTGTGTTTTGGGTGTCTGGTTGTCTGTCATTGTGTCTATAGCTGTGTTTTGGGTGTCTGGTTGTCTGTCATTGTGTCTATAGCTGTGTTTTGGGAGTTTGGGTGTCTGGTCATCTGTTACTGTGTCTATAGCTGTGTTTTGGGAGTTTGGATGTCTGGTCATCTGTTATTGTGTCTGTAGCTGTGTTTTGGGTGTCTGGTTGTCTGTCATTGTGTCTACAGTTGTCTGAGGTTTTGTGGTTGTGTTTGTGGTGATTGTGTCTGTGGGTGTTTTTGGTGTCTGGTCATCTATAGTTGTCTGTGGTCGTCTGTTGGAGTCTATGATAGTGATCGTATATTTGATTGTGGTTATGTCTGTGATTGCATCTATTGTTGTCTGTGGTTGTGTCTGTGCTTGGGTGTCTGGTCATCTGTGATTGTGTCTACAGTTGTCTGGTTGTGTCTGTGGTCATCCACGTCTGTGTCTTTGCACGTCTGTGGTTTTCTGCTGTTGTGTCTGGTGGAGTCTGTGATAGTGATTGTGTATGTGATTGTGTTCATCTCTGGTTGTGTCAGTGGTTATATGTGGTTGTGCCTGTGGTTGTGTGTAGGTGTCTGTGGTCATCTTTGGTTGTGTCTGTTGTCATGTCTCTCGTTGCATCTGTTGTCAATGGTCATCTTTTGAGATGTCTCTGGTTGTGTCTGTGGTTGACTGTGTGCATCTGTGTCCATCTATGGATATCTGTGGTTGTGTCTGTGGATGTCCAGGTGTTTCTGAGTGTCCATGTTTGTCTGTGTGGCTGTCTCGCTGTCCCTGTCTGTCCCTGTCTGTGGACGTCTGTGATTTATCTGATTGTGCACAGGTTGTATTAAGTCTGTGTTTTCATCGTACAGGTGTCGGATAAATTTGCCTTCAGCCTGTTTGACCTGGACTGGGACGTCTTCATGCAGCACATCGAGGGAGCAATTAACCGAGTGCCAGCTCTGGAGCGGACTGGGATCAAATCCACCGTCTGTGGACCAGGTACACGCGTGTAGATTTACACGAACACGCAGCACGGTACAGCTGGAATTCAGATACCGATGGAAATGGATTTTGTGTATCACGTTGTCCATGACCTCGTTGCCGATCGGCTCACGTCACTGTGTGCGCGTGCGTGTTGATTGGCCGAGGCTGTAGCTCCTGCGGCTGTAGCTCCTGCGGCTGTGACTCGCTCTGATGGGAGCTGACAGGTGTGAAATGTTGTTGTCACAGCGCAGGAGCTCCGGGTCACGTCCACACACACCGCAGGTAAACACGGCTACGCTAAAAGCCAGCGACACCAAAACACATGCGCTTTATTCGTTTAACAGACGGTGGGAAATCGAATGCAACATGGCTTTGTAGCCTATAAAGCCTTACTTTTTGTGAGGAAAAATGAATAAATAATGTTTTCGCTTTAGGGTAAAATAAATCTTTTCACATGAAGGGTCTCCATCTTCCTGTCACATGATTCGGTGAGTCAGTGAGTCAGTTTGTAAATCAGAATCACTTACTGTATGTGATAAATTGGCATCAACAGGACCAGTTACTTTCCAGCCAGTGAGTGAGGAGTGAACGTTCAACTGTTGGAATACTTTTTAATGGAGCCTTTTTTTTTTTTTTTAAATGTATTTATTTATTATTATTTAAAAATGTTTTTTGTTGTTCAGAATCATTCACTGCAGATCACAAGCCGCTGATGGGCGAGGCTCCTGAAGTCAGAGGATTTTTCCTGGGATGTGGCTTCAACAGTGCAGGTACCACACACACACACACACATACACACACACACACACACACACACACACACACACACACACACACACACACACACACAAAGATTCCCAGCATCCTTCCTTCCTTTTTACTTCTTTCTTTATTTTTCTTTCTTTCTTTCTTTCTTTCTTTCTTTCTTTCTTTCTTTCTTTCTTTCTTTCTTTCTTTCTTTCTTTATCTTTCTTTCTTTTTCTTTCTTTATCTTTATTTCTTTCTTTCTTTTTCTTTCTTCCTTTATCTTTCTTTATCTTTATTTCTTTCTTTCTTTTTCTTCCTTCCTTTATCTTTCTTTATCTTTATTTCTTTCTTCATTTATCTTTCTTTCTTTCTTTCTTTCTTTCTTTCTTTCTTTCTTTTTCTTCCTTCCTTTATCTTTCTTTATCTTTATTTCTTTTTCTTTTTCTTTCTTCCTTTGTCTTTCTTTCTTTCTTTTTCTTTCTTTTTCTTTCTTCCTTTATCTTTCTTTATCTTTCTTTCTTTCTTTCTTTCTTTCTTTCTTTATCTTTCTTTCTTTCTTTCTTTTTCTTTCTTTCTTTCTTTCTTTATCTTTCTTTCTTTCTTTCTTTCTTCCTTTATCTTTCTTTCTTTCTTTCTGTCTGTCTTTCTTTCTTCCTTTATCTTTCTTTATCTTTCTTTCTTTCTTTCTTTTTCTTTCTTTCTTTATCTTTCTTCCTTTATCTTTCTTTCTTTCTTTCTTTTTCTTTCTTCCTTTATCTTTCTTTCTTTTTCTTTCTTTCTTTATCTTTCTTTCTTTCTTTTTCTTTCTTTCTTTCTTCCTTTATCTTTCTTTGATGTGTAATTTATTTGATTTTTACATTCAGTAGATGTAATTGTAATTAGAGCTCACAGTGCTGTAACACAGGGGATTCCTCAGAAAAGTGAAAGTGAAAGTGACAGTGACATGTGAAGGCCAGTGTATGGTAACCCATACTTGGAATTTGTCCTCTGCATTTAACCCATCCAAGTTAGTGCACACACATTAGGAGTTGTGAGTAGTGAACACACACACACTACAAACCGTGAACACACCCGGAGCAGTGGGCAGCCATTTTTGCTGCGGCGCCCGGGGAGCAGTTGAGGGTTAAGGGCCTTGCTCAAAGTGCCCAACAGTGGCAGCTTGGCGGTGCTGGGATTTGGAGGTGAACCTGTGTGTGTCTCTGTGTGTGTGTGTGTGTGTGTGTGTGTGTGTGTGTGTGTGTGTGTGTGTGTGTGATGAGGATCAGTATGCACGGTCACGGAGACTCTCTGTCTGGTTCCCTTCGTGTCCCCTAATATTCCACCTCTCCTTGGGTTTAACAAATAACTCTCAGGAAGTCTGATCGACAGAGAGAGAGACCGAGACACAGAGTGACCGATACAGAGAGAGAGAGAGAGAGAGACAGCGAGGCAGACACAGAGAGACAGAGAGACTGCAGGACAGAGAGAAAGAGAGACACAGAGAAAGAGAGACACAGAGAAAGAGAGACCCCGAGACAGCAATGTGTTAATACCTGCAAGGTTTCGATTATTTTTCGAATAAGTTGTGTGACGTACTTTTCACAGTTTTCCTTCCTGTTAGTTAAACTCCGTTTTTCCTGTAACCTCGTCGTACACTATGTAGTGAGCATATGTAGTGTATATGAATGTATATGAAGCAATTGGAGATGCAGCCTCACAGGATTTGAGGAGTGTGTAGACAAGTTCATAAAGTGAGCTTCACATTTGTCCTTCTCAGTGAAGGAAATCTCAATTCGGTTCTTCAGACCACAGAAACGAATTATTAGTTTATTTATGACTCTCTCTCTCTCTCTCTCTCTCACTCTCTCACTCTCTCACCCACTTTGTCTCTATTTTTCTTTCTTTCTGTCTCTCCCTCTCTCTCTCTCGCTCTCTCTCTCTCTCTCTCTCTCTCTCTGACATTTTGCTGAAACAGTATATTGATTGGCGTGAGTGGTTAGTCTTGGAGCCCTGCAGAGTCACTTTAATGGAGCACTTTACCCCCAGAGGTGGACGTTTCCACTGTAAACACTCGTCTCCTGTGATGCCCCTCCCACCCAGAGGCCATGGTATTGTGCTCCCTTGGCTTCCGGTCACGGATGGCTGTGGCATTGTCGGGATTTGAATTTGCGATCTCCCAACGACAGAGCAAACGCTTTTCTGTTGCACCAGTCTATGCTAACTCTAATACTAGCTAATATTAGATGGAAGCCACTGGAAGGTAATGAGTAAATAAACCTGTTCTGACCCTGATATTCCAGATATGAGAAAGAACCTGACCAGAACATGTGTTCACAGAGTTCTGGACCTGTCAGTGTGACATGTTTAATTAGCGGGTCTTTGGATTTGATTGACAGGTATGATGTTGGGAGGAGGCTGTGGGAAGGAACTGGCTCACTGGATCATTCACGGGCGGCCTGAGAAAGACATGTACGGTTACGACATCAGGTATGTAAGAGTTAGTGTGTGTGTGTGTGTGTGTGTGTGTTTCTAAATCCCTGCCTAAATAAGCATTATTGTTAATCAATGAGAGGGACAGATACAGATACACTCTGGTTGTGTGTGCGCGTGTGCGCGTGTGTGTGTGTGTGTGTGTGTGTGTGTGTGTGTGTGTGTGTGTGCGCGTGCTGTAGGAGATTCCATCATTCTCTGACCAACAACAACCGCTGGATCCGAGAGCGCAGTCACGAGTCCTACGCTAAGAACTACTCGGTGGTGTTTCCGTTTGATGAGCCTCTGGCCAGCCGCAACATGAGGAAGGACCCCTTTCACCAGGTCCTATTAAAACACACACACACACACACACACACACACACACACACATCTGAAAACAGCATGTTTTTAAACAGGTTTACTTCCTTTCTAACTCAAATTTTACATCACACATCGACCTCATGAGGCACAATATCTCAATCATTAAACATAGCTAAGCCCCGCCCACTTTCACAGGACAACAAAATTTGACTGACACAGCAGACGACCAATCACAGACCTTCTCTGGGAGCTCTTCTTCAACCATGTCATTATAACATTTACTCATCGCTAATCGCTTTAAACAAAACTCTCTTAATAACTTTTAAAGGTAACGAGTCCGTGTGAATGAGCTGTTGCTATAGATACGATACCGTATTACATAATGATAACGAGCACCTCAATATTATTCGGCACCTTCTGACCAATCCAGAATTCAACAGCGCTGTGGTATAAATATAGTTAATAAAGCGACTTTAAATGCCCAGAATTGTGATTTGAATTTGAGCGTTTGATCATGTGGAAAGTCTAAAGTGTTTTGTTTTCATAGAAATGTCATTAAGTAAGTGAGTTAAGTATTAATTTATAATGATACTGAATCCTATAGAAGTATAAATCCTGTAAATGAAGCTTACAGTGGTGCTTGAAAGTTTGTGAACCCTTCAGAATTCTCTACATTTCTGCATAAATACGACCTAAAACATCATCAGATTTTCACAAAAAATATTATACTTGTTCATTTATTTATTGAGGAAAATGATCCAATATTACATAACTGTGAGCGGCAAAAGTATGTGAACCTTAGCTTTCAGTATCTGGTGTGACTCCCCTTGTGCATCAATAACTGCAGCTAAACGTTAGTGGTAACTGTTGATCAGTGCTGCACATCGGCTTGGAGGAGTTTCAGCCAGTTCCTCAGTACAGAACAGCTTCAGCTCTGGGATGTTGGTGGGTTTCCTCACATGAACTGCTTACTTCAGGTCCTTTCACAACATCTCAATTGGATTAAGGTCAGGACTTTGACTTGGCCATTCCAAAACATTATCTTTATTCTTCTTTATTCCTCCATTTCTACACAATCTGTCTGACTGTGGATCGGTCCGAGAGTCCAAACTCTTTAGAGATGGTTTTGTAACCTTTTCCATCCTGATGAGCTTCAACAACTCTTTTTCTGAGGTCCTCAGAAATCTCCTTTGTTCGTGCCATGATACACTTCCACAGACATGTGTTGTGAAGATCAGACTCTGATAGATCCCTGTTCTTTAAATAAAACAGGGCGCTCACTCACACCTGATCGTCGTCCAATTGATTGAAAACACCTGACTCTAATTTCACCTTCAAATTAACTGCTAATCCTAGACGTTCACATACTTTTGCCACTCACAGTTATGTAATATTGGATCATTTCCCTCAATAAATAAATGAACAAGTATAGTGTTTTTGTTTCATTTGTTTAATTGGGTTCTCTTTGTCTACTTTTAGGACTCGTGTGAAAATCTGATGATGTTTTAGGTCACATTTATGCAGAAATATAGAAAATTCTAAAGGGTTCACAAACTTTCAAACACCACTGTGTCCAGATATCAGTGATTATTTAGTATACAGGGTTTTTAAAAAAATGCTTACCTATTGAAAAATATGTATCACCTTTAAATAATGTTTCAGCCAAATGATATATATTCACAAACAAGTGATAAATAATTCATAAACGATGGCAAATTATGCTACAAATACATATTTTACAAAAATGAAATATGCAAATTTTGTAGGCAGGTAAGCCAGCTCGCACTACACGACTGTCTGGACGAGGACTTGCATCATGGTGTGCGACTGGTTCTCACACTACACTGCAGGAACGGAGGAGGACACTATTTGTGTCGGGGACAGTCGTGGGAAATGCCGCACAACACGCTAGTGTTTGGAGAAGAAGCCACGTAAGGCTGTGTTCACACGTCACGTCTTTTTCGGAGCAGTTAGCACCCGATTTACATAATAATCCTATGGAGTAGACCATGTTTTCACATGGAGCTTCTTTTGGGACGATCTCAACTGCATTTTTTTTTTTTTTATATATATGAGGGGGGAGAAAAAAACCACTTTGTTCGGCGGTTTTCATCAGAAAGAGACGTTACGTGTGAACACAGCTTAACTTTGTTTAGCTACCAAGCCACGTTAAATACTAACCTTGGTTCAGTCGAGGTACCTTTATCTAACGTCAACTAACGTAAGTTAATTCAGTACATGAAGATCTACGCGAGTTAGCTAGGTTAGCAATTTCTTCAGCTGTAAAATAGGCTGCGTTAGTTATATCTTTTTCTGTATCGCTATTGTTGATATCAATAAGAATTACTCCCTAACAAAAGAAAGTTTATACTTCATTTCTTGGTTGTTGAGGCTTACCTCATCGCTGGGCGCTGGGTGATTTTCACGATTTATTGCGGTTAATTCGAACGAATGTTTTTAACGTGATTTTCAAAGCGTTCTACTCGAGAACAATGTTTTTTTGTTTATTAAAATTTTTTAATATCCTTTCTTTAAAGTCCCCATGAAATAAAAATGTAAGTTTTGTGATTTTTAACATTTTTTTTATTATGAATATCTGTAAGCTAATGTGCTCCAAAACAATTACGAAATTCACATTTAGAAGATATGCAGTTACAGTACACATTTAAAATGTACAGTCCCTCTCTCTCTCTCTCTCTCTCTCTCTCTCTCGCTCTACCACCGATACGGATCAACGGTTTTAATGACATCATTCTGCACTTCATCTTCTCATCAGCTTTTCTTTCCAATCAAGTGTGGTCTAGAATCTGAATTGTCCCGCCCCCAACATTATAAAAATCTGCGGTACTAACCGTCAAGTATGGCTCAGCCCGGGCTGTGAGGTAAGCTAAACGCTATTGAATATTTAAAAAAGAGGGAGGAGCCACGCGATATGTCCCGCCCTGACTTCCGAATAAGGCTGCACGCTTCAAAGCACTCCTCGGGGTCTTAAAAGAATAATTGTTTGCACTATTTTCTGTAGATGGCGCTGTTACTATGTTTTGCACATCTACGTTTTCTAAAGTCCAAATAAAATTTATTTATAATTTCATTATGTAAGATGAAAAAACAAATTAAATCGTAATCGAGAGTCGTTCATAAAGTTTTTTTGTTTGTTTGTTTGTTTGTTTTTTTTGCAATATCGCCCAGTCCTACTTGTGACTTGTTTATCCGAGTCGACGGTTTTAACTCCCATCCCGAGTTGACGGTGCAGAGAAATATCCAATCAGCTGTTTGATTAGATTAGCTTGGCGATGAGCTTCTGTCACACACCAATCTCACAAACACTGATTGTTGATTGGCAGCTCATTCCTGTTTCCAGTTTACCTTTCCGTTTGAGATCAAGCCACCTCTCCGTTTTGGTTTTTTTTTTGTTTTTTTTTCAGTGAGTGTTTCCTCATTCTTCATTTGAGACATGATCCAGCCGTCACCTCGTCTCGTCTCTCCGTCTGTTCGTAATCAAACGGCAAATTGACTGAATTATTAAATTAAATTATCATTAAAATCATTTTCTCCTATAAAGCTTTTTATCTCCGAGCCAACAGGATTTAGAGATTTAAATGAGACTCTCTATTTCTTATTTCAATTTCCTCCATGATCCAGGATTCTTTATTTCTCTTTTTGTGTGTGTGTGTTTGTGTGTGTGTGTGTGTGTAAGAAAGACTTGTTGCTAAGCTACTGCTAAAACGACGGCGCTTAAGTGTTTCCAAAAATACCCCATATTCTGCTGCCCGGTTGTGTTTCAGTCGCGTCCCAGCGCACAGACGACTCTCAGTAATAAACATGATGAAGCTCACACTCAGAATGTATAGTCATGTGCAAAAGTTTTAGCGCCCTCCACTCAAATGTACAGAAATACTATCATTATGAACAGTCGACTTTCATGTATTTTAAGCGTAAACCTTTGTAGGAGCAGACTGTGTGACTATGATTTTAATACTGTATTTGGTTTCAAACCTGAAAAGTTTTCTAAAGCGCTTGAGTGTCGAAAGTATTGGCGCCCCTCACTATAACAAACTGTATTACTGTAACATAAGAGAATCTTTCTCCTGCGTTCCGCTCGTCCGCCGTTATCACGACCGTTCTGGTAATCGTTTAGACAGTATGTATTACAAAATTGCGCTCAAGTTTGTTGTTTTATTTTTTTTAAATACAAGCATGTAATAAAACAATAAACTCGTGTATATAATGTTCGGCCATTATGATATGGAATGGCGAGTCAGTGACAACCTGAAATTTGCACTATTTAAGCTCCGCCCAGTTTAATTTCATGCTAATGTCAGCTAAAATTTACAAAGATATGTCTAGTGGGCGTGGCTATGTTAAATAAATTGCTTGGTTTATAGGGGGCGCTACAACGTGAAAATATCTTTCTTTTCATCACAGCTATACAAGCACACACACACTTTCCTAGCTGGTGTAGAACTGCCACTAGACTCCTGCTAATTCATGTCATGATCAAAACACGCACACACACACACACACACACACACACACACACATTAAAAAAAAAACCCACACACTCCTCATCATCAGATTCGCCCTTCAGCCTGAGCGAGATTTTAAGTAAAAAGAGCTTGGTGGAGAGCAAGTTGCTTAGCAGCCAGCTAAGAAAGTGTGTGTGTGTGTGTGTGTGTGTGTGTGTGTGTGTGTGTGTGTGTGTGTGTGTGTGCATCATGTGCATCACATGTGTATACATCAACTGTTGTTAAGCATAAAGTTATACTTTAAGACACAAGCAAAGGTGGCGATGAGACAATATCATTTCAGTTATGCTTTTATTTAATGTCTGATTCGTTCAGGTGTTGATTAATTCTCTGTAACAGCAGCTCTGACCGTAGCGCAGGTTTATATTAACGCTCTCGCTGTAATCTAATACGTTATCGTTTCTATAGCAACAGCTCATTCACAAGGACGTGTACAGATGAAGTGGCAACCTTAAGTTTTCCGTACACGTCCCTGTGAATGAGCCGTCACCATAGAAACGACAAGGTATTAGAACGAGCGCGTTAAGATAAACCTGCGCTGCTGTTATAGAGAATTAATCAACACCTTCTGACCAATCACAATGCAGAATTCGGCAGCGCTGTGGTGTAAACAATTATAATAAATCCTTACACCTTTATATAAATCTCTCTCTATCTGTAGGTGCTGTTAGAACAGGGTTGTGTGTACCAGGAGAGACACGGCTGGGAGAGACCGGGCTGGTTCAATAAAGACGGACCTGCACCGGTTAGACACACACACACACACACACACACACACACACACACACACACACACACACACTTGTCTAAAGCTGTATCAGTCTAAATAAACACTACATTACCAGTTAACAATGTGTAGGTTGTGATGATGATGATTTCTGCACTGTCTAAAAGTAAGTGTGTGTGTGTGTGTGTGTGTGTGTGTGTGTGTGTGTAGGTTCTGGATTATGATTATTACGGTGCTTATGACATTCCGAACAACAGTGACTACAAATACAGCGAGCTTCTGGGCAAAGAGTACACCTTCGACTTTCCTCCACATCACGACACGGCAAGTGTGTGTGTGTGTGTGTGTGTGTGTGTTAACAAGTACTGTGTGTTTGTACACATGCTAACAAGTGTGTGTATGTGTGTGTAGATCAGAGATGAGTGTTTAGCCTGTAGAAACGCTGTAGCCGTGTTTAACATGTCCTACTTCGGGAAGTTTTACCTGACCGGCCCCGACGCCAAGGAAGCAGCTGATTGGCTGTTCACTGCTGATGTCAACAAAGCGCCAGGTGATGATGCGTATCACAGAAACACACACACACACACACACACACACACACACACACACATACTATCCAGACATAATCCATTGGGATAAAAACTGGGAAAACTGTATCTGTGTCCGATTTCCTGTCCATCCACATCCATCCAGAATTCCACAAAGGTTCCAAATGTAATTAAAATATTCGAAAAACATTAAAATTATACTGTTTTAATTAAACATTAAAAGTATAATTATACTGAGTATACAATTATAATACTCCAGCTTCTATCTCCTCCTTGAGAAACTCTCTCTCTCTCTCTCTCTCTCTCTCTCTCTTTCTCTTTTTTTAACTTATGGTGACTGAGACAGGTGTGTGTGTGTGTGTGTGTGTGTGTGTGTGTGTGTGTGTGTGTGTGTGGTTTCGTTCCAGGCTCCACTGTGTACACCTGCATGCTGAATAAGAAGGGCGGGACTGAGGCAGATCTCACTGTCAGTCGCCTGGTGCCTGGCCCCGCCCACCTCCCACTGGCTCCTGAATTTAATGGTGAGTAAAAAAAAACACACACACACAAGTGAAAGTAAGCACAATGAGTTTTCATACTCAGATTTTATCACAAGAATCAAAAACGTCAAGCAAGTGCACGAGAACGCAAGAACAAATAAGGACATATGTTGGCTCATTAGTATGCGCATATTCATAAGCACATGCATGATAATTAAAAGCTCATTTTTGTAAATGCATTCAGACATCTGTTGTTCTAAAGTGTTCTCTCCTTCACGGTGAAACGTTCAAGGTGTGTGTGTGTGTGTGTGTGTGTGTGTGTGTGTGTGTGTGTGTGTGTGTGTGTGTGTGTAGATGATGCGTATTACTTGGCTATTGGAGGTGGTGTAGCTCAGCATAACTGGAGTCACATTGAGACGGTTCTGCAGGATCGCGGCTTTAACTGCACACTGACGGATCACTCTGAGGACATGGGCATGATCAGCATCCAGGGACCCAAGAGGTGACACATATATACACACTCACGCACACACTCACGCGCACACACACACACACACACACACACACACACACACACACATTCTAATACGTCGTCACTTCTATAGTAACAGCTCCTTCGCAGGGACATGTACAGCAGACGCTCCCCATAGATCATTGATGTGGTGAAGTATTTTTTAAAATTCATGTATCATTTATGGAAGGAGTCTCCAGTGTCAGCGCTTTGTAACCGTCAGACGTAAAGCTATCACTTTATCCCTTTTAAGTTTTCCGACATCTTCAGGACAGAGGAGTTGATATGGTTGATTATAGGAAATCAGTCAACTTTGCGATAGTAACAGTTAATTAGTTAATTAATAATTAATTAATATCGTAGCGCCTGTGAGATGATATTTACGTAATAAGCGTTAAGTAGTTGGTGTCTTCAATAGCGTGTTCAGCTGCTCAGTAGCAGACTTGTCGGAGAAACGTTCAGAAGATCTTCAGTGACGACCTTCCGGACATCTTCTCAGTCTGCCATGGTTTATTTCGGGGCAGTTCCTGTACAGCTCGAAGGAATTTTCTCTCATGGCTAATAATGAATGCTAGCGAGACACGGTTAACATCTCAACATCTCATTTCTGTAATGAAACATCAGCGCGTCGGAACAGACCTGTGTTTATGAAGTGTTTATGAAAACACACGGCCCTGACTCTGTTCCGTTCTCACACTCTCGCCCGCGATATCGGTGCCGAGTGATTTCATTAAGAACTCGTATCTGATCTTCAGCTAACTGACAGCACTAAAGGAGAGACAGAGTGTCTAATTTTACACAGTACACAGATCTGATGCGTGATTGGCCGAGGCCACGTGGCGTTACTGAGGCAACACTCAGCACACTCGGACTGCTTTTGTTGTGTGATGGCAGAATCTGTGTAATCTTATGCAAATCGTTCATTGTAATGGTGATGTAACATCATATTATAATATTGTAATTGGGTAACATTGTACGATGGTAACATTATAACATTCTATCATAGTAACATCACATTAGCATCGTAACATTATACAATAGTAACACTGTAAGGTTATATCATGTAGCTTTATTATTGTAAAATTATCACTGTATCATTAATGATGTAGTATATTAGCATTACTATATATTATTATATTTTATAATTTATTATTATTATAGTAACATAGAAACATTGCATCATTGTAACATCATAAATTGGTATATTTAAATTGGTCTAGTTATCATTATTATTTAATGTTACATTATATCATTGTGTCATAGGAACATCAGATCTTAGTAACTTAATCATTGTATCAACGTATACTAGCAACATAGTAATATCGCATCATCATAAAATTGTAACAATCTAGCATAGTATCATAGATCGAATGGTAGCATGTATCATAGTAATGCAACATTGCATTGTTGTAGTGTTGCATTATACTAGTATCGTAATGTATTATTATATTATATGGTTATTATTATTATTATAGAAACTTTATCATAGTAACATAACACTGTGTCAACAAAGTTGTAGCCTATTACCATAATAAAGTATTTTATTATTAGTATTATAGTAACATTTGCATTATTGTAACATTTGTTAAGTGGTAAAATGATTGAGTCGTTGTAATATTGTATAATATTAACATTGTAACAACGCAGCATAGTATCATGGTAACATCATGGTGACGTTCTGTCATAGTACCACTGTAACGCTGAGTCATGGTATTGATGTATAATAGTAATACAGTAACATTTGTATCATCATAACATTGTATCATTAACAGGTAACCTTGTGTCTTCATAAACTTGTATCTTATTAGCACCATAACATGTCATTATAACATTGGTAACATAATGTTGTATAGTCATAAAGTTGTATAATATTAATATCATGTAGTATTATTGTTGTTGTTGTTGTTGTAACATCACAACATTGTATCATAGTACAAACATCGAATTGTAGTAGCGTCATTGTAAGTTGAATAGCCTGAACAGATTTCAGGTGCAGTCAGAGTTAATTCGGCAGAGGCCACGCCCCCTTCACCAACACAGCCGACCTCAGAGGCCACGCCCCCTCACTGGGATTTATCGACTTCTGTTCACACATGAGCCTTATATATATATATATATATATATATATATATATATATATATATATATATATCAGTGTTCGCAGTATTTCACTCCTCGTTAATCACCATCAACTTCATGCAGAGAAAGGTAGAGTAAGTAGAAGACCGAGAGAGAGAAAATGGACAGAAGGAGGGATGGAAGTGAAAGTCAGGTGGTCAATCAAATGGGAAAAACCGTTTGGATGTGATTAACAGCTCGTCTGTGTGTGTGTGTGTGTGTGTGTGTCCAGTCGGGATTTGCTGCAGGAGGTTGTAGATGCAGATCTGAGTAACGAAGCCTTTCCTTTCTCCACACACAAAATAGTGACAGCTGCTGGACACAAGGTCAGTTTCTCTTTATCTGTGTGTGTGTGTGTGTGTGTGTGTGTGTGTATGTGTGTATGTGTGTGTGCGTGTGTGCCGTGTCATTAAACATCACACACTATAAATCTCAGCCTATAAATGTCTCTCAGGACCTCACGGCTCGGTTTCGATTTAGATTCCGAGCCCCACGATGCAGTTATAAAGTGATTCTTTATACGTTGACATTCCATATGATCAGAAAACAAATGTAAATATAGCTGCAAGCAGTGACGAAGGGGCCAAGCACTTTTTGGCTTCACCCTTTAGCGACAGATGAAGAACAGAAGCCACTGGGATCATAAGTGCTTGTTACCAAGGCGATATGCTCAATTTGAAGTCAATATGTCAAGCCGTTGCTGAGATGTTGCCTCACTTCCTGTTTTCAGTAGCCCTGCCAAGTTGCAAATGAACTTAACATGTTGCTAAACGAATGTGCCAAGTTTCAAGCTCAGAAATGACCTCATTTCCCGACTGGTGACTTGGATGAACCGTCCAACATATCAAACAATTTCTCAGGATGCTGTATCCCAGATTTGCTGATGTTTATCCAAATTTGTAAGAGAAGAAGTGGGGAAAAATTCAAAATGGAAGAAAATCCAATGTGGTTGAAATTTACATCGTGGTATTGGTTGAACTCGGCATAATCCAAAGAATCAGGATTCTATGACAGTGTGTTGGAGTTATTATTGCAAATGTATGTCCAACTTTCTGCTCGAGTGTCGTACACCAAAATTGGCATGAATGCAGAGACTATTCTCTATCACTGTGCCAAATTTCATAAAATGTGTCTGAATCGGTTGTGTCTATGGGCTGCCATAGACTTCCGTGTGGAAGCGTAATAATAATAAGAAGAAGAGGAAGCAGAGGAAAATATACAATAGTAAAATAAAGGGTCCACTCACTTTTGGTGCTTGGCCCCCTAATTATTTTTGTTCCTTTGTACTGTCACAAACATTTGCAAAACCAAATAAAAAAACATGTAAATGAGGAAATATCGGTTTATATCTTCAGAAATAAAATAGCACAGCTCCTTGAAGTGATTTGGATGTTTATGGTGAGCCGGATGACGTCACTGATCGTAAAATATAAAGTTTTCTACAGTTCTCAAAACCTATAGATGCACAAATGATTGCTTTTATGGCGCAAATGAATAGAAATACCACGACTGGTTTTCTCATCAGTTCCGTGTACATGTGTGTGTGTGTACATTTTTAAAATATCATTATTTTTAAATAAAATATTTACTCGTTTTGAATCCAAATATCCAAGTATTTTTCCAAATATGAAAAAAAAAAAAAAACACTAGCACATTGCAGCATTTATTCCTGTATATATTGACCCCATAAATTTTGGATGATAAACAGTGATGAAAAACCAGCCAAGGAGAATTACGGCCGCTTTTCGTAATATTTATTGTTTTTAAAAGCAAATTTAAAATTGGTTTGAACATCATCTTCTCATTTGCATATAATTTCTTTTTTTTTTTTTAAATTTCCATCTTCAAACAAAATACACAAAAATGAACACCGTGTCACTCGGACCTGATCATATGCGATGCCGACTTTACTGAGATGTTTGATTGATTTATTAAAGCTCTTGCTGCTTAAAAATATATAACGATCATTTTTATTCAACATGGAAAATAATATTCCGTATAGAATTGTTTAGATGTTTAGTGTGAATCAGACATGAAGCTTCACTGCAAACACATAAAAGTGCTGAAGACTGCAGAGGCAGCATTGATTCAGAAAATACACGACTGCACACTTTATTCCTCTGGAGAGAGCCGAGAGTGAACAGGAGTAATGGTGTGCTGTGTCAGCGCACACATGCACACACGCGCACACACACACACACACACACACACACACACACACACACACACACACACACACACACACAATTTATTCCAATTAACTCTCTCTGTCTCCACCACACAGGCACTTTTTTACAATTAGTTCCTGCAGAATCAACACAAACTCTAAAGTTTTGTTTCTTTACTTTTGGTAATGTAGCTAAAGTAAAGAAAGAAGTCTCTTTCACCCAAAATATTTAATATTTTGTGAATAACGTTGATTATCTCGTTACAGTGGTACCTGTCGGGGGGTGGGATATATCAGGCAGCAAGTGAACAGTCAGTTCTCGAAGTCGATGTGTTGGAAGCAGGAAAAATGGGCAAGCGTAAGGAGCTGAGTGACTCTGACAAGGGCCAGATTGTGATGGTTAGACGACTGGGTCAGAGCATCTCCAAAACAGCAGGTCTTGTGGGGTGTTCCCGGGATGTAGTGGTTAGTACCTACCAAAAGTGGTCCAAGGAAGGACAACCGGTGACCCGGTGACAGGGTCATGGGCTCCCAAGGCTCAGTGATGCGCATGGGGAGCGAAGGCTAGCCTGTCTGGTGCGTTCCCACGGAAGAGCTACTGAAGCACAAACTGCTGAAAATGATAATGCTGGCTCTGATAGAAAGGAGTCAGAACACACAGAGCATCACAGCTTGCTGCGTATGGAGCTGCGTAGCTGCAGACCGGTCAGAGAGCCCATGCTGACTCCTGTACACCACCGAAAGCTCCTACAATGGGCACGTGAGCATCAGAACTGGACCATGGAGCAATGGAAGAAGGTGGCCTGGTCTGTTGAATCAAATTTTCTTTTACATCATGTGGACGGACGGGTGCGTGTGCGTCGCTTACCTGGGGAAGAGATGGCACCAGGATGCACTATGGGAAGAAGGCGAGCTGGCGGAGGCAGTGTGATGCTCTGGGCAATGTTCTGCTGGGAAACCTTGGGTCCTGGCAATCATGTGGATGTTACTTTGACACCTACGTAAACATTGTTGCAGACCAAGTACATGCCTTCATGGCAACAGTATTCCCTAACGGCAGTGGCCTCTTTCAGCAGGATAATGCGCCCTGACACACTGCAAACGTTGTTCAGAACAGTTTGAGGAACATGACAAAGAGTTCACAGTGTTGACTCGGCCTCCAAATTCCTCAGATCTCAATCCGATCGAGCGTCTGTGGGATGTGCCGGACAAACAAGTCCGATCCTTACAGGACTTAAAGGATCTGCTGCTTTGTGTTATCAGTGAGCCGCCGTTTATTTATAGCAAGTGCTGAAAGAGCAAGTGCATTGTTTTAATGATGCTTTCTGGTCAAGTTTCTTACTCGCTGATCCCACAACATTCAGCATTTCTGAGTACACTGGAGAAATAAATGATTGTGTGTGTGTGTGCAGGTACGAGCCATGCGTCTGTCCTTTGTCGGAGAGCTCGGCTGGGAGCTGCACGTCCCTAAAGACTCCTGCCTGCCAGTTTATCAGGCCGTCATGTCCGCCGGCGCCAAATACGGCATCCAAAACGCAGCCTACAGAGCCATCGACTCGCTCAGCATCGAGAAAGGTGAGGTTCTGTTTATGGTTCTACCACACACGTTTCTCTAGAGGTTGTGAGCGGAGACTAGTGACGAACACCATCAATAAAATACTACTCAAAATTCGCAGGCTGGTTTTCATTGATGTGAGGGAAGAGAAAAAAAACAACAGCAGCGAAACGAACATGAAGCCCAGAGAGTTTGTTTTAAATTGTGGTGAGCGACCCAAACAAAGCCAAAAGGGTGCCAATACTTTAGTCTCGGTCAAAGCTGACAGGATGTCAAGTGCAAATTTGGTCGAATGGAGTTTTATCAGTCGTATAGTGCGCTAGGTAAAGCCTACATTACGTTCTCCACTATATATGCTCACTACATGGGGTATAAGAAGCTGTTTGGATTCGTTCTCAATTAAAGATTTTAATGTTATTTTTCACGACTCATGAGTAAACCGATGAATAATGAATAATTACGGTGTCTAAATAAATAAAAACGGATGTAAGGGATTTTATAATTTAGAATAAGATTGTGACGTTTCCTCCAAAATCATGCATAAAAAGTAGATCTTAAGAGCTGACCAATCAGTGATCGGTACTGTTTCTAGCTCCGCCCACACATAACTGTTAGGTTCTCTTGTTGCGCAGCAAGGAGTGGAACCGAATTCAGCAGCGGTACCTTCTTAGAAATATTAACACTTTAACAGATCTTTGAGGTTTTTTTATTGTTTGGGGAACCCTTACAGGTTCTATGCAGAACCCTTTTAGCAGAACTTAGAACTTAATTATCCAGTAAACCAGTAAGAGTCTACATGTTAAAGTCCTGACAGGTTCTAGACATTATGAGCAATAGTTTGGAGTTTATTCAGTTAATACCTGCACTCTTCAAGGGTTCTTTAAGCGTTTATTGGATAATTAAAGGTTCTTAGCCTCCTTAGCCTCCTAAAGGGTACTACCATGGTATGTGGAACCATGACAGGGTTTTAACTATTAAGAAGGAAATAATGAGAAACCATTTGGAGTTTGTTTTGTACACTTTTGTACATGGTTCTGTAAGGGTCTGTTGGATAATTAAGGGTTCTCATCTTCCAAATAATGGTTTTACTTTGATTGTTGGGTTCTGCATAGATACTGTAAGGGTTCCGTTAGAGGAACACCTGAAGAACCCGTACACACACACAGGAAATCAGAAAAAAGAAAGACTCTGTATCTGCTGGTTCTGCGTTTTTCTTTTTTTTTTCTCTCTCTCTTTTTCTGTAATTTTTCTCTGGTGTTTGTTGGAATGAAATGAAACGATATTCTCACATGTGATTTATTTTGAGGTGTTTTTAATTTAATTTTATTATTACTATTTTTTTTTATTTAACTCCGCCCGCTTCCTGTTTCTCAGGTTACAGACATTGGCACGCTGACCTGCGCCCTGATGACACGCCTCTGGAGGCGGGGCTTGCGTTCACCTGTAAGATGAAGTCGTCTATTCCCTTCCTGGGACGTCAAGCTCTGGAGAGGCAGAAGGCTGAAGGCCTGCGCAGGAGAATCGTCTGCTTCACCATTGACGAGTGAGTCATACACACACACACACACACACACACACTGCCATCGCAATCATACACACTATCACCCGAGCGCAAACACTGAAGCTGAACACGACACTGTAGAGCGGTTTTGTAATCATGTGTCTAGACATTTGGGTTCCGATGAAATAAAGTGCAGCTAAAAGTAGCACAGCGTCAACTATTTCAACACGTAACAGCGCTGAAATACAAAAGATGTACAAGGTGAAGTGATGTAGGAGTGAAAAACTGTAAACAAAGAATTGTGAAGGGTTTTTTTTTTTTTTTTTTTTTTTTTTTTTTTTTTACATTACAGCACAGAAAGTTATGAAAGCTACAGAGAAAAAAAAATAAAAAAGGTCATTCTGATTTTTTTCTCACAATTACGAGTAAACAACTCGCAATTCCGACATTTTTCTCACAATCGCGAGTTCATATTGCACAATTCTGACTTCATTTCTCGCAATTACAAGTTTACATCCCATAATTCTCAATTTTTTTCTCACAGTTTAGACATCTACTAGACATTTAGTAGGTTACGAAGAATGCACAGACAAAGCATCAGTCATTCTCTATAAATAGGTGATATAAGAACATATACACTCATCAGCTAGTCAAGACAAGGAAAACCAGACGCTAGCGCGCGCCCGTTTCCTGCAGCTAGTCGCGTTTCGGGTACCGCGTCAAGTGGACGTCAAAATTGCGAGAAAAAAAGTCAGAATTGCGAGATATACAGTAAAGCCGCAATTACTTTTTCATAGAATGTTGTACATGTAGTTTATAATCGTTAAAGACAACCCTGAAGAGGAACACACACACACACACACACACACACACACACACACACACACACACACGCACGCACGCCTTCTTTCTTTCTTTTTATTATAGGTAAGAGACACGTAGAGTAATTAATGAGGAAGTGTGCGTGTACATTTTTTTTTTCTATTGTTTACATCTTAACCAAAACAAATGGTGTTTACCGTAAAACCCCGTATATAAGTGCACTCCAGATTCTCCAGATTCAGACACTTTCTAATGGTCATCACCACAAAGATTATTTGTGGTGTTCGATTTGAAACGTGGCCAAATCTTCGGTGCATCCCAAATAATTAGATTTACCTGACGTTAATTATATACAGGTTCCGGTGTGAGTTTCAGTGCAAAACACACTGAGTGGTTTTAGTTTACGTTACTGGACTCAAAAAATAATAATTTCTCTATTTATCATGACGGTATATGAAGTGAGAAAATCGAGACGAGACGAGGTCACTAATGTGGAAAGGCAGAAGGGGGCGGAGCTACCAGGGGATTAGTTAGTTCAGAACACCTACACGGCTGTCAATCATTCCAGATTTATGTGTTGATTGGCTCGTCTGCTGTTTTTATTGAGGGGAAAAGGTAGAGTGCTCTATTGACATATTTTTGAGTCGCAATTTGAGATGCCATTTGGGTTGCACGTTGGTATTAAAACTCATTTTGACAACATTTAAGAGAAACACACACACACACACACACACACACACACACACACACACACACACACACACACACAGACAAATACAGAACTGATTTTGTATTTTGTTTTAAAAAATTCCATCTTGTTTATCCCGATGTTTCACGCTCGTCACATCATTTGCACTTCATGCAGTTGGGTTTACGCAGCGATGTTCCTGTACTTGCACACGGATTCCCGGAGGATTTGTGTGTGTGCGTGTGTGTGTGTGATGACAGTAAAGTGTTTGCTATTCTCTCTTTCTCCACACAGGAAAGTACCCATGTTCGGATTGGAGGCCATTTTCCGTAATGGCGTTCCGGTCGGACACTTGCGGCGCGCTGAGTTCGGCTACGCCATCAACAAAACCATCGGCTACGGATACATCCGCAATCCAGATGGAGGGGTGGTGAGTTACACAACACACACACACACACATCTGTGTACTGTGATGAAGGAAATGTGGGAGTGTGATATGAGTATAGATAAAGAAGGAAAAGAGGGAAGTGCCAGTCATCCCTTTATCTCCATCTCGCAGAAGATCAGTTATGGCTGCACCTGACCCTGGGGTCAGAGGTCACAAATGTTAGTGACGTTAGACGTGACCGTATTTAGACAGAATTCATTAAAAGAAAAAGCGATGGAGAGAGAGAGAGAGAGAGACTAAGTGCCCGCTCGTTAAAAGTGTATAGAAACATTACGAAGGAAAATAAACCTCAGAATGAAGTATCATTAGTGGCTCAGGTGAGTGCACGTAGCGAGTACAAAGTCGAGCACATCAATCAAAAACGTGTATCTTTGTACGCGTATAAATTGTATAGTGCGCTACTTTCTCATCGGAACTAAAATGCTGGACAGGCCACGCCCACAGGAGACAAAACGACTCGTCAGTTACTCGTGTAAACATGTGCTCAGTGCTAGGGCTGAAAATGTTCACATTTATTCACTGCATCGCCATATTAACATGACTCGAAGAAAAAAAAAAAACATTGCTATTCTCTCTTAAGTGAGAGAAAATAATCCTTCTGTTGTAGCGTTTAAACAAACTGAAGAACCCTTCATTATGCCCGAGGTACCTTTTAAACCTGCACCGATTCATGGGGAGAAGTTCTCTGTATCTCTGTGATATCATAGCCTGCACATCTCTTCGTGTTTCTTGTTCAGAAACGTTCCCCGACACTGCGTGTGTTCTCAAGGGTCCCTGTGCAGGTCTGAAAAATTTAGGAAGACCGCACAGAAATTGAAGGTGCTCATTTCCGGACACTGCTGTAGACAAAGAACATCCTTATGGTTCCTTTTTCGGAGTACAAGACTCGAGAATGTCAGCTTATTTTCTGCACTGATGCACATCGCATCTCGGTTCCTGTTTTCATTCATTTCGGTCATGACCTTTGAAAACGGTCATGAAAGTTGAAGATAAGAGTCGAGAAAGTTAAACACTCTGAAACCAGTTTTGAAAAACGTTTTCGTTCTTCTTTCATTGATGATTTTGTTCTGTTACTGAATTTGAATCACACATAACGTGAAACAAACCCCTAAAACTATTCAAATTATCTTTAACGTCCTTAAACGTGTTTTTGTTTTCTTTCTTTCCCCAGGTCAGCCCCGATTTCATCCGCAGTGGTGAGTTCACTCTGGAGAGAATGGGCGTGGTCTATAAGGCCAAAGCCCACCTGAAGTCCCCGTTTGACCCGGACAACAAGAGAGTGAAGGGAATCTACAGCTCAGACTGAACGTCCTGAAGCTGTCCCGCTCTCGTCCTCGCTGCAGGGCTGAAGATAAACCGGAGGTTCAGGGACGACGATAAAGCTTCTGTTGCTGTTGCACACACACACACACACACACACACACTCGAGACTTTTCCAGCAGAACTAAACACACGCACGGTTCTGTGTGTACGTTTAGTGTGTGTGAGTGTCACATCTGATCAATCCTTTTGCCCCATCAGCATTCTTTAGAGGTCTTATCAGTCTTAAAGTGTCCAGAAGAAAGCAAATGTATGAACTAATAATAGAATTGTCTATAAATTTAAATACGATATTAAAACTTGTATTAGTAAAAATATTGAAAAGATTTAAGTGTTTTTTTTTTTTTTGTTTTTTTTTCTGAGAGCAAACATAAGTGAATGGCTGTATACTTGTTAGCTACAAGGCTAAATTAGCTAACAAGTAATGGAAGCTTGCAGCAAAAACTGTGTCTGCGTTATTTTATATATAAATGTGTGTGTATGTGTGTAAAAAATGGAGACCATGTGACAGTTTGCATTTTGTGTATTTGGAATTTAAGCACATTTGACATCTTCAGCACTAACGTCAGCTTATAAATTGTTCTAATCTGACAAATAAATGTATGTACAATGAGTTTATGAGCAATAAAATGAAAAGGTCATGTACCGAGATGTTAGCAATGCTAGTCTTCTTTTCATGGCCCAGTAGTTTTGTGTATTTATTAGTAGCTTAACGATAAACTGTAATTAAACTATAAATATGCGTAAACCATGAAAGTGATAACAGCTGGACAATGCTAGGCAGCAGAAGTGAAGTCTTTTCTCTAAATCTAGTAAAAAAATATCTAACTCGAAGCAAAAAAAAAAAAAAAAAAAGTGATAGTCATCACATTGCTTCGCTTCTCGTTTGCATATCTCGGCTCTGACCACACCCACTTTAAGTTCAATCTCGGGAGCATACTGCTGAGGCCTTCATCAAAGTCATGATGTAGTATTTGATATTAACCTTCTCACAGAGTTCCTGCATTAACTAGCGTTTTAAATTGCAATATGCAAGTATGTAATAATTTCTGCAAGCAGTGTAGTGTAGTGGAGTGTGTGTAGTGTAGTGCAGTGTAGTGTAGTGTAGTGTGTGTAGTGTAGTGTAGTGCAGTGTAGTGTAGTGTAGATAAAATAGGTATATTTCCATCTAAACTCGTACTGTACGTGTACTTTAACTGATATTGACCAGTAAATGTTTATATTTGTGAGTCTGAAACCTATATTTTATTGAGTGTAATATATTGTAAATGAGAGTCTCAGATCTTACAAAACTAGTGAGATATAACAAAACTAAGTGCACCCCTGTGTTAGTATTGTTCATTCAGACTCATGGTGTGAATTTGGTGAGAATCAGAGAATGTTACATTTTTTGTCCAAAAAAACCCCCACAAGACACAACCCCCTTAGCATTTTTTGGGGGTGAAAAATTGGACGTACTCGGATCTTCACCAAATTCACACTATGCGTTAGGGAGGTCAAGACTAACACAGGAGTGCACTTAGTTTTGTCCTAACACACTCCAAAGCTATGGGATGGGATGGTATGGTATGCTATCGTATGGTAAGGGATGGTATGGTATGCTATCGTATGGTAAGGGATGGGATGGGATGGTATGTTATGGTATGGGATGGTATGGTATGGGATGTTATCATATGGGATGGGATGGGATGTTATGGTATGTTATCATATGGTATGGGATGGGATGGTATGGGAAGGGATGAGATGGGATGGTATGGTATGGGATGGTATGTTATCGTATGGTAAGGGACGGTATGTTATCATATGGTAAGGGATGGGATGGTATGGTATGGTATGTTATTGTATGGTAAGGGATGGGATGGGATGGTATGGTATGTTATCGTATGGTAAGGGATGGGAAGGTATGGTATGGTATGTTATCGTATGGTAAGGGATGGGAAGGTATGGTATGGTATGTTATCGTATGGTAAGGGATGGGATGGTATGGTATGTTATCGTATGGGTTGGGCTGGGCTGGGCTGGGCAGTGGTGGCTCAACAGTTAAGGCTCTTGGTTACTGATCAGAAGGTTGGGGGTTCAAGCCCCTGCACAGCCAAGCTGCCACTGTTGGGCCCTTGAGCTCCAGGGGCACCGTATCATCGCTGACCCTGCACTCTGACCCTAACTTCCTAACAAGCTGGGATATGTGAAGATATGTATATATGACAAATAAAGGCTTCTTCTAGTACAGCATAGTGTAGTATAGTGTGTTGTGCTGTATTGTACACAACATTGTAGATATAGTTCAGTACAACAAAGTAAAGTATAGAATAGCTAATAGCATAGTTGGGTTCATCCTAACGCACTGTGCGTTAGAAAGGTCAGGAGTCCTAACACACTCCAAAGCTGAGATATAGTGTAGTGTGGTATAGTGTAGTGTTCAATGCATAACATTGTAGATGAAAACTATACTATAGTATAGTTTAGTACACTTTGTTGAATTTGGGTGAAAAAGCTGACATTCTCAGACCAAAAACCGCACCGTGTCAGGGCACTCAAGACTGACACAGGAATGTAATTAGTTTCATCCTAGCACACTCCAAAGCTGAGGTATGGTATAGTATGGTATGGTGTGGAATAGCATGGCATAGCAGATAAAACAGCTACAGTATAGAGTAGATAAAATAGATATATTTCCATCTAAACTCATGTGCTGTAACTGAAATCGTCCAGTAAATGTTTATATTTATGAGTCTGAAACATATGTTTTATTGAGTGTAATATATTGGAAATGAGAGGCTCAGATCTCAGTTTCAGAATATCTCACTCCAGAACTAAGTGCACCCTTGTGTTAGTATTGATCACCCGGACTCACAGGGTGAATTTGGTGAAAATCGGAGAATGTTACATTTTTTGCTCAAAAAAACACAAAGGCTAACCCCTTAGCATTTTTTGGGGTGAAAAATTGGACGTTCTCAGATCTTCACCAAATTCACACTGTGCGTTAGGGAGGACAAGTCTAGCTCGAGTATGGATGTAGTTTCATTCTAACACACCCCAAAGCTGAGCTATGCTGAGCTGAGCTGAGCTCCTAACCCTTAGCATATTGTTTGGGGTTGAAAATGGTTGTTAGCTACAAGGCTAAATTAGCTAACAAGTAATGGAAGCTTGCAGCCCCCAGTTTAGCTTCATACTTCATACTGGTGGTTGTAAGCTTCCATTAGTTGTTAGCAACATTAGCTTTGTAGCTCCAGTGCAAAAACTGTGTCTGCGTTATTTTATATATAAATGTGTGTGTGTGTATGTGTAAAAAAAAATGGAGACCAGTTTACATTTTGTGTATTTGGAATTTAAGCACATTTGACATCTTCAGCACTAACCTCATCTTATAAATTGTTCTAATCTGACAAATAAATGTATGTACAATGAGTTTATGAGCAATAAAATGAAAAGGTCATGTACCGAGATGTTAGCAATGCTAGTCTTCTTTTCATGGCCCAGTAGTTTTGTGTATTTATTACTAGCTTAATACTACAAGTGTTTACACCGGGCAGAGACTCCGGTAGCCATTACAGACTCGAGCTTTATTTCTGCTGGACACTGTAATTAAATGGTTACCGGCTGTTATACCGCAAAAAAAAAAACTGGTTCCTGATTGGCTAAGCAGGCCTGCATTAATCACTGCACAAAAATAATCACAAATAATAGTTTAGACTAAACCTGTACTTACATGTTGCTCTTGTAGCTTCTTATAACTTAACAATAAACTGTAATTAAACCTTAAATATGCGGCAACCGTGAAAGTGATAACAGCTGGACAATGCTAATTCTTTGCTATAGACTTATCGTATCGCTTCTCTTGTCATTTGCATACCTCGGCTCTGACCACACCCACTTTGAGTTAAATCTCAGTAACTCTGTAAATAAATGACTTTTGGTGATTTTAAATCGGGCATCTAAACAACTTGCTGTTTAATTTGAGCGGAAAGACTCGGCGTTATCCGCTGTGCCGGGGTCGAACCTCCGTAGGGCCGTCACTCTGAGCCGCCGCTCGGCTTGGTTCACACGGTCGCACGCGTGGCTGGAGCTCCGCTAACACCTCAGGAATCTTCTGTTTCTCCCAGTTGCCCTGGAGACGGGAAAGAGGACGATGCAAACACACATTTCACTACGAGATTTGTGAACGTACTTCTTGCGGTTCTTATAGTACTCGTGTTAGCGCCGTTAGCATGAGAGGTCGTACAGTGCGAGTACTCACGGGGAAGAGCTCGGCCGTGGACCGGTTACAGTGCATGGAGATGGGTGAGGTGGTGTACAGCGAGTCGAGCACCTCGGCACTGAAGGAGTCCCAGGTCACGGAGGAGAACTCGTCCTCCACTGTGGTCTGAGAGCAGCTGCAGCCCTCCCCGCCATGGAACCTGACAAAAATAACAACAATCACAGGTTTATAAATAACGCGTTATGGTTTCTATAGGAACAGCTCGTTCACTGGGACTTCAGATGTTTAAAAAAAAAAAACCAACACACAAGCACACACACACACACACACACACAAGCACCTGTTGATGATGCTGAAGTATCTCTGCAGGTAATCGGGGTCTACGTGACTCTTGCAGAGCTCCAGCTGTGTACGTGGGTAATAGTGCACATAATTCACACACATCTCCTCCATGATCCCAAATCCACCCTGCACACACAGCAGGAAACACACACACACACACACACACACACACACACACACACAATCATATACGCACAGAGCACCATTTAACTCTATTTTAAGGCCATTTTGCTAAAAGCATTTCTGCCTGAGAACAAATTCAGTCTCCATAGAAATAGGAGAAGATGATGGGCGATGTCAAGGCTCTGATGATGTTAAGGCTACAGAATTAGTAAAACTGTCTGATGGATCATCTTTTAATCATTTTACCGACTGCCTGTTCACGTCTACGAATCAGGGAACATTTCTGAAAGTCTTAAAAATGCCTAAAGGTTTGAAATGTGCTCCATTATAATTAAGGTGCCTTCATTTTCTAACTTAAGGTGCCTTATAGGGTTAATAGCTCCTATACTATAAGTGAACTTTGTGAACTTATACTTGTAATACTTGTACTCAACAAAAGTAACTATAAACGGATAAAAGTACGACGTGTCTTTTTTTTTTTTTTAATTAATAAAAATAATAGTGTGTATCGTATGCTCACACTCACCACTGTAGCTTTGAGTCTGCCTTCTGTGTTATAAGTGCATTTTGTCAGAAGCACATCACCCTGTGAGTGAGAGAGAGAGAGAGAGAGAGAGAGAGAGAGCACAATCTTGTGATCAGCTGCTATTTGTAGTTGGATATTTAAAACCGGCTCGGTGTTTGGCAGGTCAATGTGAAACTGGCGGCTCTCGCTGTGTGTGTGGGAGCTGATATTGACGGTCTAAATGCAGCAGATCTGTTCTTTTGTTGGTGGCTTGTTGCCTCCAGGCTTTTCCTGTGATGTCTGCGTTATCTCTGTTTTTTTTTCCCCCACGGATAAATACAAGTCCTGTTTTAGCTGTGCTGGCGTGGGGAACTTACTGGCAGAACAGTCACCATCTTTCTGAGGATGCGGATGATCTGAGAAAGAGACAGAGAGAGAGATTAGAGAGAGAGAGAGAGAGAGGGGTGTTAGTGCTGAATAAATATAATCTAGCACCTTCTTTCTCAAATTTTAAGAAACTTGATCATATTCAACGTTCTGTAATCACACCGTAGGATGTGCGGGGCACGATGGTGAGCAACCATCAGGGATATATTCGAGAGAGAGAGAGAGAGAGTGTGTGTGTGTGTGTGTGTGTGTGTGTGTTTGGGTTTATAAGTGTGCTCTACCTGATAGTGTGTGCTGAAGTGTTTGTCCTCCTGCACCACCTCCACCTCTCTGCCTCCTCTCACCAGCACGGTGCGGACGCCTCGGCCCGCCAGGTGTGTGTGCAGCTGCGACGCAAAAATATGGATCCCTCCAGGAGGCAGCGCCTGTAGGCGACGAGTGGGAGTGAACACACACACACACACACACACACACACACACACACACACACACACACACACACACACACACACACACACGTTATCCAGGAATAAACAGCACTTGAACGGCACACTGATGTTCGGGTCTCTCGAGAGATGTACATGTCCTACAGGTGACGGCTTTAATAAAAGGGTTGGGTTGCAGCGCACGGCTACATCTGCGCACGCACACACTTTCTTTTATTTAACTTCAAAAGAGAAGAATTCTACTCGCTACATTTTCAAACACTGCGTTTCTCTACAATCAAATATTTGTAAAGTCTTGATTCGATTTTCATTTTTAGCACCACACCGCTTCAAGGAGTCGATCTACATTCCGAACAAAACTAAACTTCAGCGTGTGATCCACGTGCTGCTACGTACATCTACATACACGCTGCCGGATTTGTGTCGTCATAACTAGGGATTAGCTTTCCGCTAGCTTGTGTCATGCTAGCTAACCTTTGAGAGAGTAGGAATAAAGCCGTTGTGTGTTAGCGTCTGATAATTAATTATTCCTGTGTGTGATTTGAGCCAGAATTTGCTGATTGTCCAAACATGAATCAGATTATAATGGTTCTTTGAAACCATTATAAGCTATTCGAACTATCTAGAACCGTGGTTCTCCGAGTGGACCCCCAGAACCACAAGCCACCGGTATCATAAGTAATTATGTTTATAAATAATATCAACTGAAATCTAATGATATAATAAAAACCCGTTCAATGGGTGGAACTTTCAGAGGTTTGTCTGTGAATGTGACATTTTTTTACAGTAAGGTCGAAGAACACCTGATCTACAGCAAACTAATTATTATTGAACTTTTGACATTTGATTCATTGAAATGAGTGATTCAAACGAATCGATTCAGTAATCAAGCTTTCAGCAACAAGCTAATCTCTCTAATTAGTCAGCTGTACACGCGTACGCAAGATGAAGCACAAGCGACGTTCGAGGTTCTAGATCGTTCTGGAGTGTGTACCGTGCGTGTGCACTCGGCAGTGCAGTAGCCCGTGAGCTGGAAAGTGTGCTGCTGAGGAGGGATGGCCATGATGGGCGTGTAGACCAAACCGAGCTCCATGATCCCGGCGTCGAAGCGCCTCAGGGACGGAGTGAACCACAGACGGATGCCCGAGGAGTCACGACGCCCTGGAACACAAACACAGTTCTATTTGTACAGCTGACACACAGACCCCGATACTGCAACAGAACCGCTGTAATGCCTGTTTAAGTATCTTTTGTTGTGTTTAATATATATATATATGTGTGTATATAGGTATATAGGTATATATATATATATTATTACTGTATTGTTATTCACTCACCTTTTATACTTTGCTCAGTAACTGTGTAAACTGTGACATGGCAATAAATCTGAATCTTTTTCTTTTACTTTTCCGGTTACTGTGTCGTCAATGTTTTAAAAATAATTTGCATATTCGACTGCGACAGGTCCAAAAAAAAAAAAAAAACTGAGCTCGTATGTAGCCCTGCTGCTTGAATAAGGTTTATACAGAAATTCTGAGAAAGTCTGTGTTTTTTAATGAAAAAACTTACATTTCTCTATAAAAAAATACTGAAGAAGAGTTTAAACCTAACGCTGTACAGTTTAGGTTAGTCATGATGATAAAGTGTTTTATACTAATATTGCATTTATAATTACAAACTCGGAGAGTTTCTGTTTTAAAACATGTTATAAAATTTACTAGCTGCATTACCTATAAGAGCACTACACACACACACACACACACACACACACACACACACACACACACCCACACACACACACACACACACACACACACACACACACACACACACACACACACACACACACACACACACACACACACAAATGCAGAGCTTCAAAATGATGTAAAAGCCAGAAGCAATGGATAAAAAAATATAATGTTCGAGAAAGATGGTTTTGAAACAAGAAGTCTGGAACAGTGAGCAGGAGGAGGAGGAGGAGGAGGAGGAGATGCTTAAGGCGAGTGATTGATCAGGTGGTTACAGCAGAGACAGAAAAGATGACTCATAACGGATACAGAAATTGAAACACCCTAATTGGGCTGTGTGTGTGTGTGTGTGTGTGTGTGTGTGTGTGTGTGTGTGTGTGTGTGTGTGTGTGTGTGTATACACGTACCTGAGATGAGGAGTGGATTGTGATAGTGCACCTCCAAACGAAGGAACCTAGAGGAACCTTCTCCACCCAGAGGAAGGCCGGCATCCGAGGGGTAGTAGAATGGCTAAACACACACACACACACACATACACACACACACACACACACACACACACACACACACACACACACACACACACAAACACGTTAAAGTAAAATACTGCTTGACAGGGTGGTGTGATGAAGCGACGTTACTGTCACTGCCCTGAAGTTGATTATTTTCCTATAACAGCACATCCCTGAGTGTTTTATTCCACTTACACCACAGCAACTTACCAACGATTACACTGTTTTATTTATTAATAAACAATACATCATACTTTTTATCTTCTTACAGTTACAGCTTGTCATGTTGTCATGTTACCGAGAAACCACGCAGCATGAACTCCTCTGTCCTGAAGAAGTCAGAAAAGTTAAAGTTTTCTATAAAGAGAATAAATGTTTATTTAAAATCTATGGAAGGAGTCTCCAGTGCCAGCTGTAAAGCTGTAACTTTATGTGGGGCCGTACAATGCCTCGGGAACGAGCTGTTACTATAGAAACGATAACGTATCAGAACGAGCGCATTAATATAAAGCTGCACTACTGTCAGAGCTGCTGTTATAGAAAACGAATCAACTAATTGATTCTGACCAATCAGGACGCGGGACTGGGTGGCGTTGTGGTATTTTTAGTCACGCATGAGGAGTTTGCATGATCGACTGTGAATCACTCGGCTGAGACAGACTGCCAGCGCTGACTCAAACGGAGCTCGGACAGCTCTGTACTGTCATCACTTTTACGAGAGTTATTTTTATTTCTTTTTTTAAAGGGAAAAAAAAAACCGACCGTTATTTAAAAGCATTATAAAATTTAAAAAAAAAAAAAAACACAGTGCAAGAACTGCTTTACATAACCGGCCTGATTTTCTTCCGCCTCCTCTTTCGCCGTTTCTTCTGCTCCTGATTCTTTTTGCTTCGTTTTATATATAAAATACATCATTTCCCTTCGGATCTGAAACGGAAATAATTAATATAAAGCAACAGCAAATAACTGTGCTGGAAAAAAATAACAGAAACAGCTCTTTATAAACACAAATTAAGGCTTCAATTTGTATATATATATATATATATATATATATTGGCTAATCTCATCTCTCCAGCTCGGCAGCAGGAGGAGGAAGATGTTTTGTACTAGTTTTCCTCTCGTGTAATTCAGTAATTGGTGTCTCTTGTCTCACTGTGCCACTCAGATCCGTGCCTGGCACCGAGCGAGCGAGCGTGGGCGATCTGCCCGTGTGTATCTATAGAGACAGCTGAATGCTGCAGCGGCTCTGGGTACCTGCACAACCCTGAATTATCCACGCCAATCACCGAGCACCGCTTGTGAAAAACGCTCCACTTATGCAATACGAGCGATGAAGAGGAAGAGGAAGACCATCAAAATGGAGTTACAGACGTTTCTGTAAATCACTTGCATTCGTTTGTTTCACTGCCGTTTATTACTGAGAAACTCCACGTAATAAAATGTAAACACATGATGTGGACGATCAAGTTAAGGTGTTCACCGCCTGTCAATCATGTTTACTGTCAGTTCACAAAGCTCCGCCTACCGCACTAGCATTCAGGTGTTCTAGCCTAGGCCTTCAGACATGCAGGTGAATTTGGGGAGTGGCTTTTGAGGAAGCTTTCTATTAAGGTTCTCCTAATTACCGGATAATTAATATAAGCAAAGTAATTAAGCCCAACTATTTGGCTCAGTAAAAATATTACTTATAGTCCTTTAAGACATTTGTTAATCTCCAAATAAAAACATTCCATCCATGAATAAAAGTTTATGCTGAAGAGAATATTTATGTAGCGTTACCGAATCTAATGTCTAATCTAACATGACCAATCTAATGTATGCAACTCTAGAAGTGTGCAGTGGTTTAAAGGTAGCTGCAGATAAATCAGAGACCTGGCAACACTGAAGCTCGTTTTGGGACGATGGGACAGGAAAAAAAAGTTTAGTAAGGTGCTTTAACTACTGAAGGCTGTGAGACGGTGTGTGTGTGTGTGTGTGTGTGTGTGTGTGTTCACCTCAGCTCCGAGGGCCCACGCTGCCAGGACGTGGCGGCAGGAGTTCAGCTTCGCCGGCTTCATCTTGGAGTCGCAGGAGCCGCTGTACTGAGGGACGGAGTCCATGTGAGGCGAGCATTCGAACACCTCCATATGATGCACGATGGCCTCGTTCCCTGCACTCACCACCGCCTCGTACTGCACACACACACACACACACACACACACACACACACACACACACACACAACACACACACACACATTTATTCACATTTATTGCTTTATTAATGTACAGTCCTGTCTTAGACATAATTTAAAATCATCAGCATTAAATGGTAAAGTGAGCATCACAACTCTCTCTCTCTCTCTCTCTTTCTCTCTCTCTCTTTCTCGCCCTCCAGCTGATGATCTTAGCTTCACTGCTCCTGGTCCAGTTTCCCTAAAGCATCACAAACAAAGCAGAACAAATGGAAACTGATCTATATATGTCATGGCACTCTGGCTTTACAACTGCGTCAGTACTCTCAGGTTTACTGCAGTTCGGTTTCGTAAGGAGTTTTATCTTGGAGAACTTCCACGGTTCATCTGCTGATCTGCTTATTTTTTTAAATCATGTGGCGGGCTTTATAGCTTTAAAGTGATTAGGTTTTCTCTATAAAGCGGTCTATTACACAATGCCGCTTTCTTTAACGACATATAAACATTCACTTGTTTCGAATAGTAACGTTTGCATGATGATGCAGAATTAAATAAACATTTAAGACAAAATTTAACTTCAAATACGTTCTCAAATTAGGTTAGCAAAGCGAGCTAGCTGTACTAGCTACATACCCTCACTAGAGACACAAACGATCTCTGCTACTTCCTTCCAAGCTTCATTTTTTCCCCCTAACGTCTCTATACACATTTAATAAGAGCTCAGTCATATATGACAGAAAGAGATGAAACCCTGTTGAGGTTACTAATCGCAGGTAGGGAGTAAAGTTGTGAGCGGGGAACTGAAGAAACGTCGTACCGCACGCGCTGTAGGTTTGGTCCGAGGAATGATTGAAGACGAAATACTTTATCGTGTCATACCTAATTTGCATTTTCGTAGAACAGATGTTGAAATGCTGAAATTCCTAGCTAATATCGACTAACTAACTAGTGACTAACTAACTAGTATATATATACAGGTGCATCTCAATAAATTAGAATGTCATGGAAAAGTTCGTTTATTTCAGTAATTCAATTCAAATTGTGAAACTCGTGTATTAAATAAATTCAATGCCACAGACTGAAGTAGTTTAAGTCTTTGGTTCTTTTAATTGTGATGATTTTGGCTCACATTTAACAAAAACCCACCAATTCACTATCTCAACAAATTAGAATATGGTGACATGCCAATCAGCTAATCAACTCAAAACACCTGCAAAGGTTTCCTGAGCCTTCAAAATGGTCTCTCAGTTTGGTTCACTAGGTAAGACACAAACATTCATTGCCAAAGAAGCTGGCTGTTCACAGAGTGCTGTATCCAAGCATATTAACAGAAAGTTGAGTGGAAGGAAAAATTGTGGAAGAAAAAGATGCACAACCAACCGAGAGAACCGCAGCCTTATGAGGATTGTCAAGAAAAATCGATTCAAGAATTTGAGTGAACTTCACAAGGAATGGACTGAGGCTGGGGTCAAGGCATCAAGAGCCACCACACACAGACGTGCCAAGGAATTTGGCTACAGTTGTCGTATTCCTCTTGTTAAGCCACTCCTGAACCACAGACAACGTCAGAGGCGTCTTACCTGGGCTAAGGAGAAGAAGAACTGGACTGTTGACCAGTGGTCCAATATCCTCTTTTCAGATGGGAGCAAGTTTTGTATTTCATTTGGAAACCAAGTTCCTAGAGTCTGGAGGAAGGGTGGAGAAGCTCATAGCCCAAGTTGCTTGAAGTCCAGTGTTCAGTTTCCACAGTCTGTGATGATTTGGGGTGCAATGTCATCTGCTGGTGTTAGTCCATTGTGTTTTTTGAAAACCAAAGTCACTGCATCCATTTACCAAGAAATTTTGGAGCACTTCATGCTTCCTTCAGCTGACCAGCATTTTGAAGATGCTGATTTCATTTTCCAGCAGGATTTGGCACCTGCCCACACTGCCAAAAGCACCAAAAGTTGGTTAAATGACCATGGTGTTGGTGTGCTTGACTGGCCAGCAAACTCACCACACCTGAACCCCATAGAGAATCTATGGGGTATTGTCAAGAGGAAAATGAGAAACAGGAGACCAAAAAATGCAGATGAGCTGAAGGCCACTGTCAAAGAAACCTGGGCTTCCATACCACCTCAGCAGTGCCACAAACTGATCACCTCCATGCCACGCCGAATTGAGGCAGCAATTAAAGCAAAAGGAGCCCCTACCAAGTATTGAGTACATGTACAGTAAATGAACATACTTTCCAGAAGGCCAACAATTCACTAAAAATGTTTTTTTTTATTGGTCTTATGAAGTATTCTAATTTGTTGAGATAGTGAATTGGTGGGTTTTTGTTAAATGTGAGCCAAAATCATCACAATTAAAAGAACCAAAGACTTAAACTACTTCAGTCTGTGGCATTGAATTTATTTAATACACGAGTTTCACAATTTGAATTGAATTACTGAAATAAATGAACTTTTCCACGACATTCTAATTTATTGAGATGCACCTGTATATATATATATATATAAATGGCAAGTGTGAAAGCGGTGTAAGGCTTTTGCTCAATATAACATCAAACCTAAACCGAATTGAGTAAAGGTATGGCGTAATAATAAACAGGGGCTAAGAACAAAGAATACGTAAATTACAAAAACAAGGAAAGGAAGATGAAGTAGCAAAAGATGGACAATAGGGAACAGGACTGAGATCTAAGAACTGATGAAGCAATCATCTTACTTTCCACTTTCTAATATCTCTGTGGGATGGACGATCCCCCGAGATACAGGCGTGTAAATTACACATCTAATTTATTTCTATTACTTCTGCTTTGAGTCGGTCGAAAGGGATAATAAACCCTCGAGTCAGTCTGCTGTGCAGATCAGCAATATGAGAAAGACATCAGGACGTAAAGCTGCCACATAATATATTACAAGAATTCGACTTTTATTAACGTGGCTGGATTTCCAGGCACATGTTAAGCTTATTACTAGAATTCAGTGCTGCTGAAAATCCTTTACTTTAGCATGAGGAATCAATAACCCTGCTGTGATTATGCTGAATTCATTATAAACTGATTACTTATGATTCTGACTGACTATAGTGTTCTCAACATCCCTGCTGTTACCATGACGATGTGGTTCTTGGGCATGTTAAGGGGCAGTTGGTACATGTAGCACCAGTAGGTGGTCTCCTGGTCAGGGATAACGATGTTGGGGGCCAGAACCTCCAGCGGGCGCACGTCCGACGGAAGAGAGGGGCTGGGCGTGTCAGAACGCAGCAGAAGGATTCGCTGGACGCCAGGTTGAAGGCGGGACACGTTGAGCTCACGAAGAGAATGGATTGGCTGATCAAGTATGCTGTAGATCAGGTGGACGGTTCCTTCCTGTCAAACAGAGGAGCGCTCAGTGAGCACAGGAAGTACCGTGAGTGTTCGCAGATTCTATACTCTATCCCATATGCTGTTCCTGGTAAATATTAGCAATTGTTATTGGCTACTACGGTCATGTGACATACCTGTCAGTCAAACGGACAAATGAGCTTTTTAATAATTTGTAAATATTGTTGAAAGTATTCTACACCGAGTGTGTATGTGTGTGTGTGTGTGTGTGTGTGTGTGTGAGTGAGTGTGTGTGTGAGTGTGTGTATGAATACTACAGTGCCTCTATAACGTAGTCATGGGGATCGCAGGTACTGAAGGGTCTCTTAAAAACCAGAGAAAAGCCTTCCGGAGTGTTCCGTGCATCCAGCAGCTCGTAATCCTGCTGACTGTCCAACGTTACCCGACCTTCATCATCACTCCAAGCATCCTGTACACACACACACACACACACACATCAATATTAATGTAAACATATAGATATGGACACACAGACATCCAAATAAACATATACATGCAAATGATTCACAAAAAAATGTTGATTCTCAGAGTATGCATTTAATATGACTAATATGATAATAAACAAAAAAAGTAAGACGGTAAAGAGCCTTGAGAGCCATGATTCGATTTCCCTATAATGATGCGTTTCCTTTTGAAACAGGAAGTCAGAGTGTAATCATGTTGAAGTACTTGACTGATTACGCCACGCCCCCACCCAATCAAAACCTAATATAAGAGATAATTGAGTCGAGGTCATGCGTCAGCGTTGCCGATGGTAACAGAGAGCCGCAGGGTCATCACCGGGAGACATCTTGAGATGTTTGAGTGGTAGATAAAATGCCATTACCGATGGAGATGGTGTATAAAGACGGAATCATGTTCTCCAACAGTCTGAGGGACCAGCAATCCAGCACCAACTAATTTGCACAAACTCCGCCCTCTTCCACACGAATAAACTCCAAACATTTACTCTCAGCTGGAAAAGGGAACAGTTTAAAACGAGCTGCTAGTGTAGAGAAAGACACACCCCCGGGGGCGGGACGTAAACCTTTTCAAGAGCATTTAATTGGACACATACAACACTAGTACAGCATGAGTCATTAAAAAAAAAATTCTTGAACTGTAAAATTAAAAATCTTTAATTTCTTTCCTAGATATATTATTGTTTTGGTGTCAGTAACATTAAGAGACAGATATAAAAAGCTCTTAAACAGCAGGAACAGATGCACAGATGATATTGTATATTGTGTCGATGTTTGAGTTGTAGTTACACATGAACATGTTTTGCAGTACATGAGCCACAATCTGCTTTAATCTGCAAGTACATAATGACATTTTCGAGACAGACTGGCCTCCTCCTCAGGCTGTCTGTGTGTGTGTGTGTGTGTATATATGTGTGTGTGTGTGTGTGTGTGTGTGTGTGTGTGTGTGTGTGTGTACGTGTACGTGTGCAACCGAGTGGCCCAATTTAATTTCAGCCTCCACTCATTCCGCCTAGTCACGCTGTCCAACCCACACACACATCATCATCATCATCATCTTCATGAATAACACTTTAAACATCATGCTGGACCTTTTTAGAAATTTAAATCACACTCCTTTTATTTGGATTAAAAGACGTGACCTTGATATTAATATACACAGATGCTTCAGCATAAGGAGTACACAGTGTTTCTGATATCACGGTTGCCATGTTTGCAGATTTACATCAAAATTGGGCTACTTTTGGCTTTACTAATATTGTGGGTTCTTTTTTAATGTTAATTATTTGCAGACAAATTGGTAAGATGGTTACTTAATGCAAATATTATATAAAAATAATAGTAATCTTGTCACTAATGTACGTGGATTGTGATTACAATTGAAATGTAATGAATTAACATTAATGTGGGAAATCAGAAAAGGGTGAAAAAATGAGTAAAAGTCATATACGAAATAAAAATAGTACATTATGTTTATTGTATAAATGTGCTTGTTGTGCATCAGTATATTGTTTTACTCATTTTACAGGTTTTCTTTATTTTGAAGAATATATTATGTTGTGAATTTAGGACTTTGATGTTTAACCCATACTGATAAACCATTAATGTAAGGCTGTTTTTAGAAATATATATATATATATATATATATATATATATATATATATATATATATATATATATATATATATATTCATTCATAGAAATTCATTCACAACACTTTTCTAAGACATTATACCTAAATTTTGGATGATCAGAAAAAAACTGTTCTTTCTTCAAAATGGTTCTAGGAACCTTTTCTGTAGAATTCTACATAAAACCACCAACAGAACCACAAAATGAACCTCTAAAAAACTGACTGATTATGATTTAATCTTCTAACAAACACATTTCACAAACTTATAAAAACCTAACCATCTCCCAATGTCCTCCACATACACACTTGCTCTCACCCCAAAGTAGGACTTGTGCCCATCGTTCCACAGAAGCACTAGGTCGGCGTTGGTGGGTTCCCCGCGGTCCGACATGCCCAGCAGGAGACCGTGGCGCAGCTCCTTGGCTCGGAGTTCCATGTACACCTCCTGCTTGGCGTAACTGATGTTCCAGGAGAGCTCCAGCTGCCCGGCGGGATCCAGGGGGACGTGGTAGGGTAAGGAACGTGTAGAGGGACCGTCTGGAGATGAAGATGGAGATGAAGATGGGGATGAAGCGTGGTACGGGGCAACCAGGAGAACCACCAGGGCAGCGAGCAGGATCACGTAGATCAGTGTGACATCCTGCAGACGCAGGTCCTTGTTTAAGAGACGCATCACTCTGTCTTTTTAAAGATGGTTCAGAATTTTAATCTTAAGATGTTTTTTTAAGATGGTCTGGGATGGGTTTGAGACGTCTCAGCACATCTTACAACCTTCCTCGGGTCTTCTAGAAAGAAATTTTATCTCCAGTATGGTCAGTGGTTGATGTTGCTACTGAAGTTTTTCTTTTCACTCGATTTCTTCGTCACTTTTCGGTCTTCTAGCATTCTTTAGTACCACCGTCTCCTCTCTGTGCAGGTCCGCCCCTCTGTCCACTGTTGGATCTGTTCTGGATCTGCTCTTCCTCTCTCTCCTCCGCAGGCTCTGGCTTTTAAGAGCATGACCCAGTGACAGGCTCTACTTTATTCTGGCTAATCAAGTTAGTTCTGGTTAACCAAAATTCAATTGTTTATTTAGCCTCTGGCCAAACTTGTTTCTTTCCCCTCTTTTATTTTTTTCCCCCAAAACATCTGCTGATGGGTTGCACCGGTTTCCTACAGCACCCGGGCTGCATGATTTGCGATATTTGTAAAACAAAACACATTTAACTAAACTTAAATTGGTTTACATAGATTGTTGGTTAATTGTGAATTGCCAATATTCAAGTTGTAGTCATGTTTAATGACCTTTATTGATCATTTTCACCAGGGTCAAGCTCATAAACCAACCACCAGGCTTCCATTATGCTGCCTTTTTTATTGTTATTAAAGTCTGTGGTGTCGCCTGTGGTTCCCTGGGAAACTAGAAAACAGTAAACACCAGAGTCGAGCCGAATCCTGGCGCCAATCTTCTATCAGAGGGACCCAAATGTTCTTACCTAAGCTGTTTTTCAACTTTTTAATTACACAATAAAACGCTATATAGCCATATTATCCACGCTGCTACCGAAAGCCAAATGACACTAATTACTGTATGTACAAGCCAAGTAAATACTTTTTTTATGTCTGTATTTTGATTGGCCATCATTATGGCACCTGTTTTTACACACTTGGCAGGTGACGGCACAGTCTCCGCTCAGGCACTTCATCCTTGCATCAGAACATCTTTTTTCATGCTTAAGCTCAACTCTCAGATCTCCGTTACGGCGATGCTTCAGGAGAGGAGCCTGGAACCTTTTACTTGCCTTGGAAGGAATTAAAAGAGTATCATGACAAAACCCTGTTGAAGGTGGGTAATAGACAGAGCCTCCTCCTGTGCTGGTGGCCCGAAGGCATGGTGACACACGACTGCAGCTGTCGATGGTGTCGTTTCAATCAGGGAAACATGGACACCTTGTTTATGAGTGGGGAGGGGGGCGGGGGAAGCGGAGGGGGGGCTGAAAGGTTATCTAGGTCCCTAGGGCTATAGAGTGTGCTGGAGAGAGAGAGGGATGGATGGATGGATAGATGGGTGGAGGAGGGGATACAAACAGAGAGGGAGAAAGACAGAGGAGCAGACCCTGGTAATAAAATGAAGGCCTAAGGCAGGAAGTGAGATGTGACTTGTTCTCCCGGCTAGAGCACTTTACCATCATTTGTATGACAATCCTCTAACAAAATCGCCACGAAGAAGCTTCACAGAAATCCACATGTAGATTTAGATCCCTAATGAACAAGCCAGAGGTGAACGGATTTTTTAAAAAATTGTGCATTTGTCGATATGGTGAAGTTTCTGTAAGAAGAATAAACGTGTATGTAACATTTATGGAAGGAGTCTCCAGTGTCAGTGTCATAGTTGTACTAACAGTCAGAGGTAAAGCTGTAACTAGGTCTTTCCGACATCTTCAGGACAGGAGTTTACGCTTTGCGGTTTCTCGGTAACATGACATGCCGTGTTTGGTTTTTTGTCTTATTAACTTCAAGAGAGAGAAAAAAAGAGGCTGGTGAGGAAACGGCTGTTTATAGCTGCTATAACGTAAGGATTGAACATGTTTCATGGACATTAGCTGTACCCATAAATGGATAAAAGTATGCTTTGTCATTCTTTAATGAGTGAAAAGTTAGCACTGACAAATGGTATAAGAGGAATAAAACATTACACCGCTGTCTTGTTTTATTGCATATATATTATTTTTACTTAAGTAGTTTTGGTTATCAATAATAGACAGAAAAAAAAACCTGATAAAACTGTTTTAATCTTTTCTCAGCCAAAAAATAATACAACTATTAACAATAAATCAAGCCCAATATACTTTTCAACAGACCTGTAAAAACAAAAACTATTGTCAAGATTTATCACTATTCTGTTAAATTCTGTAGCTTAATTTATTTGATTTCTCTCCACATAAACGATAGAGATATTAGTCTCGCACACACCATGCATGCAGCGCGCGCTAGTCGTGCTCATGCTAACCTTCGCTAGCTTAGCAGCTGAGTGGGAAGGGCGCTAGCAGCTACTTACCAGAGTAAAAGAAGCAATGTGTGTGTGTGTGTTTTCATGACTGATTTCTGCTGATTGTGTGGGAAACTGAACAGTTAAAATCACTCTAATGCACTTTCATCACCTCACTGTTTTCTGTGGTGGCTAGCGCTAAACCGCTAGTGAACACAAGCCAGCTTGGGTTAGGGTTAGGGTTAGTCGTTGGGAAACGAATCACCAAAACAATTGTTTTTGAACTCTCCTTAAGCAGAATAATAGTAGTAACCAGCTCTAACCGCTGTCTCACCACAGTCAACCACTTTGAGTTTTTCTCTGAGGTAAAATTAGTGATGAGTCGTTCGTGAGAGAGTCGATTCATTGATTCGGCACTTTAAGGTGTATGCTGGGAGCCGAATCACAGTTCTGAAGAATCGATTCGTATTCGGACAGCGAAGAAATAATTTCTATTATTTAAAAAAAAAAAAAAAAAAAAAATATATATATATATATATATATATATATATATATATATATATATATATATATATATAATGTATATGTATATATATATATATATATATATATATATATATATATATATATATATATATATATATATATATATACATTTTGAATTTTTTTTGTTTGTTTTTTTTGGGGGGGGGGGGGGGGGGATAGAGAATTGGCAACAGGAAGGGGGTAATATTGCATAAGTAATAATATTCTGGAGTAATTCATGAGAGAAAAATGAAAGGAGCCATGCATTCAGGACAGTCAGGGATTTGAACTCACAGCCTTCTGGTCACTGAAAGTCTTTGAAAACCCAAAGACTATAAGTTTACCAGAAATATCTGGAACTGTGCTGGAACTATTAGCCACCAATCCATTACCAAAGGTTCCAGTAAGACAGTTTTGATAACTGGTCAAGATTGGCACCAATATGATGTAATGTTAAGTGTGATACAAGTGTGTTTAAGGACTACACAAAAGCTGTTGTCCTTAAACAAACCAAGGTTGTCCTCAAAGTTCTGAGATGAACAAAGCAGTGGACAGACAACGCCAACAGGAAGTCATGATGAGGTGCACAAAGCAGTTCTGATGCTTCCGTCTGTATATAGACTCATGCTGGACGGCTTTATACACTTTATACCCAAAAAGAAAAGACAAGAGGGAGAGTCACACAGCCCTGAGGCTCACACTGACATTATTCAGCCTGGGACACACACACACACACACACACACACACACAGTGATATAAACTGTGCAATCTATTTATACATCCATGTAGAATTTAGCACTTTTTGCACACACACACACACACACACACACACACACACACACACACACACACACACACACACACACACACACACACACACACACACACAATACACTTATTAACCATGAACATTAGTCACCAATACGGAGTGATCACATCCCACTCCATGGCTCATTCATTATCGTCTGTGAATGACGGCTTCACTTGAGGTTTTTTAAAGCAAGCCCATATTATTGCCACCCACGCTAGTCAGTCACGCTAGTTACGGGAAAAAGAGCAGGCGTTTGGTTCGAGAGTAAAGCCTTACAAACAGGGGAGGTTGATCGAGGGACGAGTGGAAGGATGAGAGGGAAAGACATAGCCTCACTTCCACTCGTCTTCCTCCATCCATGAATAATTCAGAGCCTTGTCACTACCACACAGGCCAATCTCAGCTTCTTACTATTTGTAGGCTTAATAATTGATGTGATAGAAAAACAGCTTTTCACTTTTATTTAAACTTTTTTTTTCCCTGGATGAGTCAGAGAGGGAGGGGAGAGGAAGAAAGAAAGAGGGAAATGTGGGAGGAGGGAAACGGATGGAAAGATCAAGATGAATGAGGAATCAGAAAAGGATGGGCAGATGGGAAATTAGAAATGCAAGAAATGCAGGGATAAAAAAACATAAAAAGAAGGAGATGAAAGGACTGAAAGGGGATGATAAAAATAAAGAAGGGATGGAAGCACTGCAAGGACTGAAGGGATGAAGTAATTAAAAAAGGGATGTTGAAATGGGGAAACAGGAAGGAATAAAACAATCAGAAAAATAGGAAGAGAATGAAAGATGAAAATGAGAAAAGGATGAGAAACAGATAACAGAGGGATGAAAGGACAGAAAGGAATGGAGGGATGGGTAATTTTTTTTTTTTTAAAAAAGGTTGAGAGATTAAGTAATAAATAGAGACAGTGAGGTGGGGAAACATGAAAAATGAAACGGGATGTAAAGATGAAAAGGGATGGAAAGAAAAAAATTTAAAAAGGATGAGAAGATAACAAGAAGTAAATGGATGAGAACACAGAAGGGGATGGAGAAACGGAAAACAGAAAGTAATAGACGAAGAAGTTGAGACTGGAAAGAGAAAATGGAGATGGAGGAAAGGGGAAATAAAAGGGGATGAAAGGACAGATGCATGGAAGGAAGCGGAATGAGAAATGGATGGGCAGAAGGGAAATTAGAATGAGGGATAGAAAATAGGGTGATGAAAGGACAGGAAGTCCTGGAGGGATGGGTAAATAAAAAAAAGGGTTGGAAGCACAGAAAGGGGTGAAGAGATAAAGGAATAAAAAGAGATGTTGAGGTGGGGGGGGAGGAAGGGATTAAGGGATGAGAAAATCAAAAGGGATGGAAAGATAGAAAGGAATGGAGGGAAGGAAAGACAAAAATTTGAAAAGGATGAGAAGCATGAAGTGGATAGAGGGGAAGCTGAAAGGGATGGGGACAAAATAATAGAATGGAGAAACTGAATGAAAGAAATGGAAGGACGGAAAAAGGGGAGAATGGAAAGATATACAAAAATAGAGGAATGGGGAAATGGAAAGAGTTGGAAATACAGATGCATGTAAGGGCGGGAATGAGAAATGGGTGGATAGGAAATTAGAAAGAGGCACAGAAAACAGGGAGATGAATGGATGGAAAGAACTAGATGGATGAGTAAATAAAAAAGGGGTGGAAGCACAGAAAGGGAAGGGTTGAGAGAGATCAGAAGGGATGGAAAGATAGAAATGAACTGTGGGATAGGGAAACAAATTGATGGAAAGACAAGTCAGATGAAATGATGGAGGGATGGGGAGTCAAAGAAATACAAAAAAACAGAAATCAGAGGGGTGAAAGGACTGTAAGGATGGATGGAAAGTAAAAAGGGATGTTGAGGTGGGGAAAAAGAAAGGAATAAATGGATGGGAGAAGAAGAGAAGGAGGAATTAGGAAACAGAATGAAGGAGGGATGGGATCTTGGGAAAAGTGGCAACAACTAAATGGAATAACGATTTAAAGATTTTTAATTAAAATATTAAATCAATGGCAAAAATGGTTTCACAGACTTCTCCAACAAAATGTTTTTATGATGCTTTAAATTAGAAAAAAATAACTTTTCCATGATTACTCAGGCAGACAAAAACACACTTCTAAACAACCTTCAGCCTGAAGCTGCTCTCCTCTTCTCTCTCCTCCTTCTTATTCCTCGCTCCGTGGCTCAAAACTTCAATATTAATTTACGTTTTTATCTGACAGTTTAATCTTAATGTTCTGTTTACTGTCTGAGAAAACCATACAAAATGTCATGTTAAACCTCGAGCACGATAACTTCATCTCATCATCTCTGTAACGCTAAAGCATCTGATACAGAAACTCTTTTAGACCACATATGGATATTTCTCCAAAACTCCTGTCCTGAAGATGTCGAAAAACTTAAAGTTACAGCTTTATGTCCGTACAAGTCCCTGTGCATGAGCTGTTACTATAGAAACCATAACGTATTAATATAAACCTGTACTACTGTCAGAACTGCTGTTATAGAAAAGTAATCAACACCTTCTGACCAATCAGAATCCAGAATCCAGTACAGCTAAAAGGTCTCAAAGAGCGTGCAAAACAGTTCCGTGCGATTGTAATTTCGACAAAGTTGCATCGCAAATTTTGAAAGAAAAAAAAAGACGCAGCGAAATCAAACATTTTTGGCCGCAACAATCACAAAAAAACTCCGCGAAATCCTGTATGGACTGACATATGGCACGATTAATTAATTAACATTATCGTCCCTTTAAAGTCCACGAAAAGGTTTTTCTCGTACTGAGGATATCGGAAGAAACGTGTCTTATTCAGAGACATCTCGAGAGTTGTTTATGGATAAAATAATGAATGAAGTTACATTTCCTCTGTAAATGTAGCAGATAAGCGCTAGGTCAGATTATCCTTCACACCATGAGCATGTTTTCTTTACAGGAGAGCGTATATATGAAGCTTGTAACCTGAAATACTTTTTTTTATGTGGTGTATTTAATAAATAAATAAATAAATAAATAAATAAATAAATAAACATACACATTATTGCGCAAAGGTTTCAGGCAGGTGTGAAAAAATGCTGTAAAGTAAGAACGCTTTCAAAAATAGACGTGTTAATAGTTTATATTCATCAATTAACAAAATGCAAAGTGAGAGAACAGAAGAAAAATCTACATCAAATCAGTATTTAGTGTGACCTCCCTTTACCTTCAAAACAGCATCAATTCATCAATTGTTCTAGGTACACTTGCACACGGTTTTTGAAGGAACTTGGCAGGTAGGTCGGCCCAAACATCTTGGATAACTAACCACAGTTCCACTTTCCACAGTTTCCTTTCGGCAGCCTCAGTTGCTTCTCTCTCTTCATGTAATCCCAGACAGACTCGATGATGTTGAAATCAGGGCTCTGTAGGGGCCATACCATCACTTCCAGGACTCCTTGTTCTTCTTTATGCTGAAGATGGTTCTTAATGACTTTCGCTGTATGTTTGGGGTCGTTGTCATGCTGCAGAATAAATTTGGGGCCAATCAGATGCCTCCCTGATGGTACTGCATGATGGATAAGTATCTGCCTGTACTTCTCAGCATTGAGGAGACCATTAGTTCTGACCAAATCCCCAACTCCATTAGCAGAAATGCAGCCCCAAACTTGCAAGGAACCTCCACCATGCTTCACTGTTGCCTGCAGACACTCATTCGTGTACCGCTCCCCAGCCCTTCGGCAAACAAACTGCCTTCTGCTGCATCCAGATATGTCACATCTTGACTCATCAGTCCAGAGCACCTGCTGCCATTTTTCTGTGCCCCAGTTCCTGTGTTTTCATGCATAGTTGAGTCGCTTGGCCTTGTTTGCACGTCGGAGGCGTGGCTTTTTGGCTGCAAGTCTTCCATGAAGGACTTCTCCGGACAGTAGATGGGTGTACCAGGGTCCCACTGGTGTCTGCCAGGTCTGAGCTGATGGCACTGCTGGACATCTTCCGATTGTGAAGGGAAGTAAACCTGATGTGTCTTTCATCTGCTGCAGAAAGTTTCCTTGGCCGACCGCTGCGTCTACAGTCCTCAACGTTGCCCGTTTCTTTCTGCTTCTTCAAAAGAGCTTGTACAGCACATCTGGAAACCCCTGTCTGCCTTGAAATTTCTGCCTGGGAGAGACTGTTTTGAAGGTAAAGGGAGGTCACACCAAATATTGATTTGATGTAGATTTTTCTTCTGTTCTCTCACTTTGCATTTTGTTAATTGATGAATATAAACTATTAACATGTCTATTTTTGAAAGCATTTTTACTTTACAGCATTTTTTCACACCTGTCTAAAACTTTTGAACAGTACTGTGTATATTTTTGCCAGTGTTTTTTCTTTGTTTTGAACTTGTCTTTGAAAACATACAACTGTAGCCTGTAATTTCAATTTACGATAGAAAAAAAAAAAAAAATAGAATCCCAAGCATAAATCTTAGAAATATAGATTTCATGTAAATTAGGCCAAAGCTGAAGGATCCAGGACATCCAGGGAAGTGTAATAAAAGCACCTACATCCCACACACACACTACGATTTCATGACCTCGATTTAGTATCTCATGGCTTCATTAAGTGGTGAAGCACGAGTTACTATCAGAGCACAGAGATATTAGAAAAATAAAATGCCAATAATAAGATGTGCTGGATCATGTGCTATTTTATAATCTGCTAAATAATGAGAGCGGAAGTCATATTGTTCAATTAAACAGCATTTGCGAATTAAATGGATGTTGAAAAGGAACACAGACGGAGACCAAACACAAACAACCGTCTCCACATGGCTGCGTTCCAAACAGTAAAGATGAATCAAGGAGCCGTGTGGTAGCTCCGTGTGTCCTAGACGCCGGTCATTAACATGCTGAGCGGTGAGGCCGTGCAGATGGGCCCGTGCTTGTGCTGGCCTCTGTCCATCTCTAGATGGAGAGATTCGGAGTTTGTGCTCCATTATACAGTTAATTTTATTGAGATCAGCTTCCCGAGGGAAAATGCAATGTTTGTTACTGCTGTTTAAACATTGAGTGATCAAGTGTGTAAATGAGGGTGAGGAAGAACAAGAGACCGGAGAAGATCGGGACAGAAAGGGAGAGAGAGCACCAGAGGAGAATTATTTATGACTCCTGTGTTGACTGTAAACGCCCACTGGCTCCATCGAACAGTCAGACAGGAAACAGTCATCGATGAGAAATGGGAATGTGACTTACTGCGCTTCATAACAGCAGTCTGGAGACCAGAGACTGCTTCTGTATGGAACCCAAAAACCCAGATTTTCCCGTGGAACCCAAAAAAGATGTACATCACAGCGCTGTCGAATTCTGGACTGTGATTGGTCAGAAGGTGTTGATTAAAAAAAAAGAGAGAGAGAGGGGCTGGTTAGTGAACGAGTGTTTATAGCTGCTATAATGTAGGCGACAAAAGGAACTAACCTGTTTTGCCTACATTCCACAACATTAAATGCAACTATTAAAGGATAAAAAGTATGCTGTGTCATTCTCTAATAAATAAATAAATAATCATCAGTAAATTGTTGTGGTATAATAGGAATAAAACATTTAGGGATGTGCTGTTACAGGAAAATAATTAACTTTGGGGTTGTATCAGTAACTCGGCTTCTAAGGATTAACGCTCATCGTTTCCACACACAGGGTGTGTTAATCGTCTTCTGACCTTCATCAGGGTCAGTTTCTAATTGTCCTGTTGGAGATGATTTGTGGACCGTTTCTCAGCTCTGAGGTGACACTGAGGGGTTTAAAACCCCCAACAACACTGCTGTAGCTGATCCACTCGTACCAGGTCAACACACACACACACACACACACACACACACACACACACACACACACACACACAAAACTATGTCTGGGTCACTTCTATACTGAAAATAAACCACCACACATCCATCTCTGTTCAGTAATGCGTCTATGATCATTTCTTTCCAGTAACGGATGGGCTTAGAGGGGTGCCAAAATTTTTGTACAGAATACCACATGGGCTACAGTCAATATGTAACTATACAACTATAAAGATAAACTCGTGGCTGCGGCTTCGACTAATACTGCAGTAAATATTTAACTAGTTACATCACAGCTCCGTATCTTCCAGGTGAGCGTGGAGGAGTTGCCATGACAACCGCGTTGCGAAGTATCACCGGTACCCAGGAAATTGTAAAGCGTGTGTGTGTGTTTGTGTGTGCGCGCACTTGCTTGCTTCGATATGTGATGACGGAGAGTCGGTGCGCGTGATCAGACGGTGTGAACGCGCAGCACAGCAGTGTTCCTGGTTGCCAGAATGATGTAATTTAATCACCTTCGGTAGATTACAGGCAGAAATTTTGCAGAGTTGTTGGTAAGGAGGAGACTTTTTTTTTTTATTATTCTACACACTTTGCCCGAATTAACTTTTCTTGCTCTCTAAAAACACACAATTTGCCTATTTCCCCTAATTTTTTTATAACTTGACTGAGAGAAATAACGTGACAGCAGGCATTTACAGTATGTGACAGGACAGATCTCAGACTATTGCTGCTACCACTGTGCTAAAAGCTCTGACATGTACATATGTGTTCCAGTGAGGCTGGTGGTGATATTAAATGTTTGGGCTAAAATCTAAACTCTATCAATATCTCGACAATGAATCTATTAGCGCTGAGCACTGCAGTATAATCACGAGGCCTCGTTGGTGTGTGTTTAGTCTTTCTACTTTCGAGTTTCTCCCCCAAATGTATTCTGGGAGAAAAAAAGAATAATGGAGGGGGCGTGTCGCTCTGTGTGATCACCTGACTGACACGACTCTCACTGATAAGCTGTATGAACAGTATCTACAGTCTGGGCTAGAAAGAAATCAGCCCCAGGTGATAAAAAGAGGGGCGGTGAGGGAATGGTGTAAATGAGAACAGAAACCAACATGTTTTTGCATGTAACTATAAATGGATAAAAGTATGATGATTTGTTCTTTATTAAATAGAAAATGGACAAATTCCTGAGTAGCGAATCATTGAAAAACTGCTGTGGTGTAAGAGGAATAAAACACTTGGGGACTTAATAATAAACTTCAGGGTGGTAACACTAACTCCACTTTGTTGTTGATTTATTCCTTATTTACTCATGAGTAATGTATTTACATTTCCCCCCTGATTTATAATTTAGAGTTAATTGTGGGAGGAGTTTAACCCGCTGTAAACCATGCGCTCCAATCTGGCAACCCAGCCCTGGCGTGTGATTTTTTTTTTTTTTCTTTTTCTCTCCTCTACTGCGACTCGAGGCTTTGGCTTGTGTTGAGTCCGGACGCAGAGGCTCGTAAGCAGCTCATAAGCAGCTCTGTTCCTCTGATCAGCGCGTTATTAAGTTTCTTTGAGCGCTTATAACCGCGTCGGCTTTCCTGCACTTCCGCAGACGGAACTCCAGAGAGACGGTGGATCTTAAACCCGACTGCTGATTCATTTGTGACATTTATTTGAACACGCAGTAGGTCCACGAACCTCGCCGTCGTCCTGTGCCTCATTTTCCCCTGATGTTGAAGTCATCGTGTGCGACTCTTAATGAGAATTTCCCTGACAGTTCTCCCGGGTAGAGAAACGACACCGCCGCGGCTTTCATGGCGCTCAGTTCTCCATGATTCCTCATTTCTGACATCGTCCATGATCCGGATGAGCTTCTCCAAAGCCGCTGCTTCTTCATGCATGTGATCTGATTCATTCCACCGCTGCTGAAGGTAAGTTTAATACCTGTTTATTTAAGTCGGGTTTTTTTTTTTTTTATAAACTTACCCAGTTTTCATTTTGCGCGTCAGTTTGCGCACAAAGTCAAGCTTAATTTTTCTGCATTTCTGCGCGGAAAAGAATAAATCCGCACAGTTCCTAGTGTTTGTTAACACCACAGTCAGTTCCATCTGGGCAAGAACAAACACTGTGATGTAATTCAGGAGTGAAAATTCTGATGCGTATTTTCTATCCTCAGCTTTAAGGTTATTGCCGCGCCTCTAAATCCACTCCACAGCCCGGAGGCTCATTCACACTGTGCTGAGCTGTTTAAATGTCATGCTTGGCATTTACAGGAAATAGAACTGGAGCTGCAGTCTCACTCTGACCAGACCATTTGTCTCTTCACTGTAGATTTGGTCTGGATCATTTTTTAGGCCGAGCTCTGGATATGCTCTGTCCATGGTGCTGAAGTTTGGTGATGGCTGTTAGACCGAAAACTAACTTCCGGTTTGTTCTTGGAATTGTAAAGCCATGCAAATGAAAACACACGTGCATTCGTCATATCATATAACAACAGTTAACACCTTTTCTCTCTGTGCATTCAATATATTAAAAATAATGCGATGAATAATAGAAATGATTCGTTATTCGCATACACCTGCTTCTGTACACTAATTTGCATGTTTTCCAAGTCCAAAAATTTCCAATTTTAATATATATTTAACAACAGTTCATTAGATTGTTTTGCCATCTGGGAATGCACGGCAATTTTGAATGAAATATTCATAAATAAGTATTAAAATAGGAAATTCCTGAGCTTGGAAATGTGCAAATATCTGTACACTGTATCTAATCTCTATTATTAGTTGGAAACATTTGAACAAATGTATGCATGTTTTTCTACATTGTTGTTTTTTTGTTTGTTTGTTTGTTTGTTTGTTTACACTTTCCTTTCACTACATAACCTGTGTGTTTGAACCCCTGAAAGACTCAAGATTCATGAAGTTCGTCATACGTACAAACTTCACTGTACAAAGAAATACTTAGTCTGCACTTTCTCACGGTGCCGCGGGGAAAAACAGTAAATAATGTTTAAACATTAACTCACAGATAATGTTAAAAGGTAAAGCAGACAACGTCCGTGTGTTTTTCGAATCGGAGAAGTCAGGATGCCTTTGTGGAACACCGGAGATAGGCTTTTAAAAGCTGTTCGTGTTCTTGTAGTTGAGCTAAAATTAATAAAGAGCTAAAATAATAATTTTCTAACAATTGTAACATCAGAACCAAACTTTATAAAGCCTCCATGAAAAGGTTCAACTTGAGTAAAGCTTTTTCTCCCTAGAAAAAGAAAAATGCTCTACATGTGAAATGTGATTATAGTCCTTCTTTAGAAGAAACACCAAAACACTAAACACTAAACACCGAAGCCTTCATGACACCTTCATTTCCCATAATCCTCAGCGAGGTTCGAGCTTCTCGGTTTCAGCGGGCCGATGCTGTAAAAGGGGGAAGGGCATTTCTTAAATAATCACATTAACGAATTCTGCTTTTCCTCCCCCATCACTTTCTCTACTCCTCCACTCATCACCCTCCCCCTCAGCCTCTCTCTCGCTCTCTCTCTCTCTCTCTCACACACACACATACACACACACACACACACACACACACACACACACACACACACACACACACACACACAAATTGTGTTTTATCTGTGTTCTGAGGAATGAAGCTACAATCCAAAACATCAAGGCAAAACTGAAGCAAAATTTTTTTAAAGACTTTAATCTCCAAAGTTTATCTAAAGATCACTTCCCAATCCTCTCTCTCAGGCTCCGCCCCCTTTTCTGGTCAATTCATTAGAGTCTAAATCTGTGATTCTGATGAATATTTCTCTCAAAGCAGAAATGAAACTCTGTTATTCCTCACTTCAGACCATGTTAGCAGTGGACCGTCTCTCTATCCACTGAGACCATGTGATGTGAATTTCGATACACGATGTATGAAAGGTGATTTTAAAACAGCCATGATTCGATATGATGTCATTCAGAACTATTTCAGTATCAGATGATGCGATACAGGATTCGGTGTGTAAACAGTTTAGGATTAATTTAAGCCACGCCTACTTGCTCTGCTGGGTTTATGAGGCACCGAGGCCACACCTCTCTCCACACCTCCTTTGGGGACAGACAGACACAAAGACCACACCTCCGTTCTCGACTAGCACTGATGTACAGAAACTGAAACTGACAGGCACAGAGGCCACGCCTCCTTCCTCTACTAGGACTGACACACAGACAGGCCACACCTCCTTCCTCTATAACACGCAGGGGAGGCCACGCCTTGTCCTTTACTGAGTCTGATAGGCAGAGACCACAACGCTTTCACGAAGACAAACTGACTGAATATGAGGTAGACAGGCCACGCCTCCTCCACTGGAATAGACAAAAGGACCACGCCTCCTCCACTGGAACAGACAGAGAGACCATGCCTCCTCCACTAGAACAGACATAAAGACCATGCCTCCTCCACTAGAACAGACAGAGAGAGCACGCCTCCTCCACTGGAACAGACAGAGAGACCACGCCTCCTCCACTAGAACAGACAGAAAGACCACGCCTCCTCCAGTAGAACAGACAGAGAGACCACGCCTCCTCCACTAGAACAGACAGAAAGACCATGCCTCCTCCACTAGAACAGACAGAGAGAGCACGCCTCCTCCACTGGAACAGACAGAGAGACCACGCCTCCTCCACTAGAACAGACAGAAAGACCACGCCTCCTCCACTGGAACAGACAGAGAGACTACACTGCCTTCACTGGAAAAGGTACTTTGGCCATGCCTCTTTTACTGAGACTGTGACAGTGGCCGCACCTCCTCGCTCTGTTGAGACTTAGGCACAGGCCACACCTCCTTCCTTTAGTGGGGCCAGGAGGCACAGAGGCCACACCTTCTTCCTCTGCTAGAACTAACATGCACAGAGACTAAGCCTCCATCACTGGAACAGGCACTGAGGCCACATCTCCTTCCTTTAGTGGCTCAAAGGCCATGCCTCCTTCATGACCACAAAGGCAACATGAATGTATTTAATTTCTGAAGGGAGATTGTAAAAGCTAATAAACAAATAATGCCAGTTTACATATTACCACTTCCTTTTTTCTGCCACACCCCTTTCTTTTGATATAGATCCTGCAAATAGCTAAGCCCCACCCACTGAACCAGGCATGTCCCTTGCAGTCTTCTTCCTCCCACAGCATGTTTCTGAATCCTACACACACACACACACACACACACACACACACACACACACACACACACACACACACACACACACACCATTCCCACCCCCCGCTGTTAGTGAAGCAGCTGCCATGCCTCCTCATCCAAGGGCACGTCACCCTCAGCGTCCGCCGGCATGCCTGGACCGGAGAAACAATATGTCCGCTCCTCTTTCCCACGAGGCCGTGCTGACACCAAGTGTTCATTATCTCTCAGCTTTCATCTCCTGCATCTTACAGAGACTATTAAGGCAGCAGGGTATTTTTTGGCCTGCATTCTGTTTTGCTCGTGCTAAACTGATAAATGAAATCCGTAACAGCGCCGGTGCTCCCTCAGCAATCACGAACATCGCAGCGTCGCATGCAGCTGGCGTGAGGAGGAAGTTTTCCACAGCAGGATACATCACTTCATCACACAGCTTTACAGCCTCAGATGTTCAGAGAGGAGTGACGACAAAGTTCATAGCTGCGCTGCTGGCAAACACACACACAGACACACACACACACACACACACACACACACACACACACACACACACACACACACACACACACACACACACACACACACGACAGTCTGCGTCATCTCATCACATTTTCTTGTTATTTCCACTACATACTGTAAGTACCTGTACTGAATTTGGTTCCTCTTTCTACTGAACAAGAACATGTGGGCGGAGCTAGAAATGGTGCAGATCACTTATTGGTCTCTTTTAAAATCTCTTTATTCTGCCATCTTTAATAGGAATAAAATCCACCTTCAAATGAGAGACAAAACTTTGAGATGTGTGTGTAGTGATGTGGTGGTGTGATGAAGCGGAGTTACTGTTCCCGCCCTGAAGTTGAATATTTTCCTACAACAGCACGTCCCAGAGTGGTTTATTCCTCTTACACCACAGCAACTTACCAATGATTACGGTTTTTTATTTATTAAGGAACAACACTTCATGCTTTGTATCCATTTATAGTTACATTTAATGTCCATGAAACGAGTCAGTTCCTGTTGTCACTTACGTTAAAGCAGCTATAAACAGTCCTTCCCTCCCCAGCCTCTCTTTATTCTCTCTCTTTAAGTAAAAAAACCTTCTAACTCCTTCCATAAATGTTAAATTGACAGAAAACTTCACCATGTCAACAATCACACGCCTTTTTTAACAGTTTTATGTGGAGCGTCCGCAGTACAAGACCTTGTGAATGAGCTGTTGCTATAGAAACGGTAAGGTATCAGAAAGAGTGTGTTAATATAAACCTGCGCTACTGTCAGAGCTGCTGCTATAGAGAATTAATCCAGAACTCAACAGCGCTGTGGAGTAAATAGAAATAATAATTTAAGAACACTTCAGCTCTCAGTTGTGTGTCTTCACCACGCGAGTGGCGTTTGCAGCCCGGCGCCGTGGGAGGCCGTGAACGTGAACAGATTTGAGCCGAGTTTGATACAAACACGTTGAAGTGGAAATCACACCACTGTGCCGAGACGACGACGGCGACGATTCGGTCTCTACGACGTCCACGTGTGCAGATCGATCTCCGTGCTGCGAGTGCTGATTCAGTATCTCCTCCCGCTTCCATCACATCCGTTCGGATCTAAACCGAGGAGCAGAGCTCCTGCGTCAGCACTATGAGCCTGAGAAGTTCGATCCGAATGACCGAGAGCTGGGTTTGTGTTTCGTCCACGCTGAAGGCAGACCGTTTCCGCAGGTGTGACGGTGGAAAAAGGCACGGAGATCCATTTCACGCCGTCGGACGTTTAGAGGAGACGACTGAGGGATAAGATTATCATGGCACGTTGCTTTTTTTGACTTCTGGGTTGTCTTTTTCAAGGTGGAAGATAATATCAGTAGAAATGAATCAGATTGGAGCTTTCCACTGCGTTCCACTCAGGTTGTAGATAAACGGTTCCTCAAGGAACCTTCACTGGATAGCTAAATGTTCTTAAAGGGGTTTCTGGGAAGTCTTTAGGATGCTACACAGAACATTTTCTTCTAAGACTGTGCCACAGCATGTGTGATGTGTGATGCTGACTGAAGTTTTTTGCATTTTCTATAAATAAGCTCGGTGATGATCGCTATTTTCCACCTTTAGCACATCATAAGACATGAATGTAATATAATAATGTTTCTTTTTAATACAGCATCTGAAAAGTCAAGTTCCCTGCAATTATTAATATGTTTATTTTATCCATTACATTTGATCCACTTTCGGTTTCAGCGATAATAAAAAATAGTTGGAGAAATAAATCTATTTCTATTATTTCACACTGACTTTATGGCGACATGTTTGTGTGTCAATGTTTACGATGATAACAGCTGATCCCGCCCTCCAAGTTTGATTGACAGGTGACCTTACTATAGAATAAACAATGGGTCCTTATAGCATCACACGTTTACGTTTACTCAAGTGGAAACAGTTTCGTATCAGTATCAGATATCGACTGATATTCAGAGCGTTTATACTGGAATTGTATTAAAAATGGAAAAACCACAGGATCTCTCATAAGACTCATACTAACTCACTAATATCTACAACCGTCCTATAAGCACTACATACTTTTAAAGTAATATAAAAATGCACAACACACACACACACACACCCTTGATGAATATAAGACCCCCAACAAGATTTACAGAAGAACCGAATCTCCCCTTTTGAATTTTGTATTGAAGTGCAACTCTATTTTTATTTTCCCAGTCTCTGTGGGCTCTGTGTGTGTCTGTGTGTGTGTGTGTGTGTGTGTGTGTGTGTGTGTGTGTGTGTGTGTGTGTGGTTCCGTTTTAGTCCATGTGCAGTAAAATATGTCGTCTGTTACTTTAGATATCAAAGATCAGAGCAGATAAAAGCTTTTGCTCTGCTGTAAGCCGACATGAATAAGGGTTTGGGCTCAAAAGGCAGATTTTTAAAATCAGACGCTTCGCTGTTCGTCTTGTAACTGGACTTCAATGTGAGAGAAGACAAATATATATATATATATATATATATATATATATATATATATATATATATATATATATATATATATATATATATATATATATATATATATATATATATATATATATATATATATACATACATTATATATATAACACCATACTATAACCATATTACCATACCATACTATAATTTGCGTTCTGATGTGATTTAATTTTTCTCAAGCTTCCTAACAAAGTACCAACAAGAAGAACAAAACATGACAAAATGTTCAGAAGCTCTTTTGTTGAAACTGTTGATTAATTCTCTATAACAGCAGCTCTGACGGTATCGCAGGTTTATATTAATGCGCCCGTTCTAATACAGTACATTATCGTTTCTATAGCAACAGCTAATTCACAGGGACGTGTGCGGCGTTCGCGCCAATAATAATAAACAGATTAAAGATAATCATTGATGTGTGACACTTATGGAAGGAGTCTCCAGTGTCAGCGCTTTGTAACGGTCAGCGGTAAAGCTGTAACTTCAAGTTTTCCGACATCTTCAGGACAGAGGAGTTTACGCTTCTTTGTGGTTTCTAGGTTTCTGCATGTTTTTTTGTCTTATTAACTTGAAGAGAGAGAATAAAGAGACTCTGGGGAGGGAAGGACTGTTTATAGCTGCTATAACGTAAGTGAAAACAGGAACTAACTCCTTTCATGGAGGTTAAATGTAACTATAATTGGATTCAAAGCGTGACGTGCCGTTCTTTAATAAAGAAAAATTTTAATTGCTGGTACATTGCTGTGGAGTAAGAGGAATAAAACACTTGGGGGCGTGCTGTTACAGGAAAATAATCAACACACACACTGTTAATTATTTATAAACTATTAAAATAAGATCTTCTAGAATATTCTGTGCTGAACTCTTTAAGCCGTCACCTATAAATGCAGACACACAGAGACGCCTGGCTTTAGCCCGGCTGTACGTGTGTGGCGGTGAGAATGACTCCTACTGGACACCTTAGTCCTGTTGTCATGGCGACGTGACATCATTTAGTGCGGCATGAAGGTGGCGGTGGCGTGACCCGTGACCCGGCCGGTCTGCAGGCAGACATTTGCCGACAGATGGATTTCAGTCACGGTGAGAGAGTCTCATCACACATCAGCGCACAGAGAGTCCTGTTATTAATCAACTTTAATGTTTTAACTAAAGCGAGGACTGGAATTACGATTCTCACAGCAGTGTGTGTGTGTGTGTGTGTGTGTGTGTGTGTGTGCACGTGTGTGTTCATGTCCATGTAGATTATGATATCAACTTTAAACGACTGTGTTTAATTAAATTATTTAAAAAGCAATTACACACTACACAGACGCTAAGCAGGATTACAGAGACGACCTGATTATATAAACACGCAGAACATTTTAAACATGGATTTATTTGCAGTTTATAGTTTATCATTCTATACATTTCAGTTAGATTGAAGGCCTTATGATGATGTTATAGATTGCCAGAAACGGAGAATTTCTCATAAACAAACATGACTTAAGGTCAAAACCAACAGTTCAGATTACAGTTCAGCTAGTTAGCTTCTTGTTACAATTATTATTTGATGTATAATTATTACAATTATACTTAACCAATCAAAGGAGTCTCCGAGCTCATGTATGTGGAACAGTGTGTGTTACGCCATAATCATCTGAGAGCCACAACAACAATAACAAGCTACTTACATTTGTAAATGAAGTTGGCTGAGAGTTCGTCCGCCATTTTTTTTTTTTTTCGAGCTGAGAGGCTTCAGAAAACATGGCGTCCAGATTTCCAGTAAGGAAACATGGTGAGCATCGATGCTCCTTGGTTTTTGCAGTGCAGTGTGGGATTTTTTTTTTAGGCCGTGAACGTTCAAGTGCACTGGAAGGATTTTGCGATTGACACAGAACCTAAAATGGCCGACTCCCTGATCAGCCCCCTGAGTATTGAACTAGGGAGTTGATTGAGACGCACCCCAAGTTTCTGAACTGTAAAAAAAATGGGCGGAGACTAGAACCAAACCAGGAAGTAAAACAAAAACAAAAAACGTGTTAAGCGTGTTTCAGCTCGAGTGAGGAGCAGGGTTAAGTCCCATATATATATATATATATATATATATATATATATATATATATATATATATATATATATATATATATATATATATATATATATATATATATATGAAATATTAATAATATCATCATTTTAAAGTGCACAAAAAGGTTTTTCCCCCCAGACAGAGAACATCAGAGAAGATGCGTGCTAATCAGGGACATGGCTTATCTGGAGCAGTGAATATTTATTGGATAAAATGATGAATGAATGAAAGTTTCTCTGTAAGCGTAGCAGATGAGTGCTAGGTCAGATTATCCTTCATACCATGAGCACGGTTTCTTTACAGGAGAGCGCATCAAATTAACACAAACGCTGACTTTATTTTATTTTTATCGATTCAGATAGTGAATGAAAAGTTTTAGATTACAGTTTTATAACCTCAATATACAACGATATAAAAAAATAAATAAAATGCAAAATATAATGCATCACACGGTCGCTTATTTTTCCACACACACTCAGGAAACGTGTTGATTTCGGATGTTTGATCGTTGTGCTTCATTCGCTTCCAGCCACAAATATCCAAGCTTGTGCTGGTGTTGTGTAGAGAGTAAATCTGTGTCCGTGGTGTCTTTGCCCTCAGACGATGACGATGACTCAGTGATGAAGGAGAACTTTATGACTGTCTGCTTCTCATGTAAAGAGACTACGGTTCTTCTGAGGTCATACAGTTATGCAAACTGTTATTCATCATATTTACTCTCCTGAAGACTTTTCTGTGATGCCGAACTGATGAACTCTGTTCCAAACCCTGTCTTTAAGATGATCAAGTGCTGAAGCTAGATTTTTATTTTTATATAAAGATCATCGAGATTACTGAGGATGGTACCACTTAAGAAAACAAAGATGGCTTTGGACCTCAATTCATATGAACAGTTACGCTATGACAGCTCAGGACTATAATTGCTCTAATAGCTTTAGGACTATAATTACCACAAACAGTTTTGCACTCAAGTCTCCATCAGTGAACAGTGGAGAAGTTCAACAAAACAGACTTCATATGAAAACTGTAATGAATTTTCCTGGTTTCATAACTGCACTATCTGACCGTGTAGTATTAGTACATTTATAGAAGGGATTTATTTATTTATAATCGCACTATCCGGTGTCACCCAGATGAGGATGGGTTCCCTTTTGAGTCTGGTTCCTCTCAAGGTTTCTTCCTCGTATCCTCTCAGGGAGTTTTTCCTCACCACCGTCACCTCTGGCTGCTCATTAGGGATAAATTCATACATTTAAAATCTATATCCTGAATTTATATATTTCTGTAAAGCTGCTTGTCCAGTGTTAAAAGCGCTATACAAATAAAACTGAATATACCAAATATCTGGAATACATTCCCAACAAACTTTAATCAGGCTCTTTTTTTCTACTTTTACAACTAGATTTTACATTACTTTTATATTATTGTAATTATTATGCTTTTTAAAACATTTTATTATATTTTTATATTTTAAATAGTTATTCCATTCTTTCTGTTATTGTTTTCCTCTTCTATTATGTATTGGATTTTTATTATTACTTATTTTTTTTATTTATTACTTTATTTTTTAGCTTTTTGTTTCCTGCTGGTTATTATTATTATTATTATTATTATTATTATTATTATTATTATTATTATTATTTTACACTGTAAAGCAATTTGAGCTGCATGTATGAAATGTGCATAATAAAACATTTATTTATTTAAAAGAAATAGTGCATACAAAAAAAAGAAATGTACATAATTTCCCCTGCTTTACTCTAAATGTCATTGATCAAAAAAAAAAAAAGTAACTAAAGTTTCTACAAGGCTAATGTAGCTAACACATACAGATGCATCTCAAAAAATTTAAATATTGTGGAAAAGTTCATTTTTTCCCCGTAATTTAATTCAAAAAGTGGAACTTTTATATATTCTAGATTCATTACACATAAAGTGAAATATTTCAAGCCTTTTTTTGTTTTAATCTTGATGATTACGGTTTACAGCTCATGGAAATGAGATTCTGCAAAAATCCAGTATCTCAAAATATTAGAATAAAGAATTTATAATACAGCAATGTGGACCTGAGAAGACTCTAATCAGCTAATTAACTCTAAACACCTTTTTACTCAAAACACCGTCGCTCAGTGGTCCAAAGTCCTCTTTTCAGATGAAAGTAAATGTTGCATTTCATTTGGAAATCAAGGTCCCAGAGTCTGGAGGAAGAGTGGAGAGGCACAGAATCCAAGCTGCTTGAAGTCCAGTGTGAAGTTTCCACAGTCAGTGATGATTTGGGGTGCCATGTCATCTGCTGGTGTTGGTCCACTGTGTTTTCTCAGGTCGAGAGTCGATGCAGCGTCTACCAGGAGATTTGAGAGCACTTCATGCTTCCATCTGCTGACAAAGTTTATGGAGATGCTGATTTCCTTTTCCAGCAGGACTTGGCACCTGCCCACAGAGCCAAAACTACTAGTAACTGGTTTGCTGACCATGGTATTACTGTGCTTGATCGGCCAGCCAATTCGCCTGAACTGAATTTTATCGAGAGGAAGATGAGAGACACCAGACCCGACGATACAGACGAGCTGAAGGCCGCTATCAAAGCAGCCTGGGCTTCCATAACACCTCAGCAGTGCCACAGGCTGATTGCCTCCATGCCACGCCGCATCGATGCAGTAATTCGTGCAAAAGGAGCCCTGACCAAGTATTGAGTGCATAAATTAACATACTTTTCAGAAGGTCCACATTTCTGTATTATAAATTCTTTATTCTAATATTCTGAGATACTGGATTTTTGATTTCCATGAGCTGTGAGCCGTAATCATCAACATTAAAACAAAAAAAGGCTTGAAATATTTCACTGTATGTGTAATGAAACTAGAATATATGAAAGTTCCACTTTTTGAATTAAATTACAGGAAAAAATGAACTTTTCCACGATATTCTAGTTTTTTGAGATGCACCTGTAATGAAAGCTTATGGCTACCAGTTTATCTCGGTGCACTGAACGACTCTGAATGACACTATAGCTATAGTTATTAGCTATAAACATCAAGATAAGTTTGTAAAATAAAGTCGTAGAGGAGGAACTCAGAATTAAAATAAAATATGAAAATGCACAGGGAGATGATCAGTGCAGATGATCGAAACCAGAAAGAAAAAAAAAATCTAAAACTCTGTCCATTACAATCTTAAAAAAAAGTTTCTTCAATGGTTCTTTACGGCACCATAGGTTCTGAAAAGAACCTTCTTCTTGTCATGAACCATTTTTCATTGTATAGGGTTCTTGAGTTGAACTGGATGGTTCTGTGGAGATTAAAGAAGTTCTTTATGTTTCATTATAGGTTCTTCAGAGCAGTGTTTTGGTTCCTCAAGGTATCATCCCTTAACAGGTTAACGTGAACCCTATAAGGCTCTTTGTGGGACTGGAAAAGGTTCTCCTGGTATCACTCTTAATAATCTAACAATAATCACTAATAATCTTATAATAAACACTAATAATTTTGGTTCCTTAAAGCACTAACTAAGGGTTTTGTTTTTTTTAGAGAACTTAAGATAACATGGTTCCTTGTGGTGCTGCTGTGAAGAACCATTTCTGGGTTCTTTAAAGCACCAGTAAATAGATGATTATCTGAAGAACTTCAGAGTAAAAGGTTCTTTGTGCAACTTAAAAGGGTTCTCCAATGGCATCAGGCTGAAAAACCCTTTTTGGTTCTAATTGGAATCTTTATTTTTAAGAGTCACAGTATGCTTTCTTTAGTGATATAATTTATATTGTGATATTTATTACTTTTTTAATCATAAACTGACTTGAAACAGTTGCAGTTTTGTACTTAATGTTTGAAATTATATATTTAAATGTTTAGAGATTTGTCAGTTATTTAAAAAAAATATATATATATATATATATATATATATATATATATATATATATATATATATATATATATATATATATATATATATTGTCTATTTTTTAAAAAATAAATAAAATGGTACTTTTTTTTAAAGATGCTCTTTGGGATTTTTTTTGAAAATGGAGAAGAAAAACTCATCATACTCGAACTCAAACACGTCCGTGTGGACGGTTCTTGGATGAAGGAACTCTGTGATCGAATATCGTAATATTTTCCATGTCAGCATTCCTCGTGAATGAACTCTGCTACGAAGCTTAATTCAATCCCTGTAATATCTGAGAGGCACCTTGATCCCACGTGAACATAAGACCATCTGACCGTGTGTGTGTGTGTGAGTGCGAGTTAATTCATCCCTGCAGCATCGGTATGTTATAAATATCGTGGTCAGGAAGTGCGATGCTGGGTAGACACACGTTACCTCGCGTCTGTATCCCACACTATCTGTAAGCGTGAGGTGCAGAGGCAGGACGGAGTGAAGCGGTTTGTTCTGTTCCACTCATCACACACAAGTTCTCACCAAGACACAAATGAGCGGTGAGCTCGTGTTCCTGTCCGCGTTCCTTTCAGCCGTCACGCTGCATCACTGCACCTTCTGCAGGTCTAACACTCAAACACACACTCCATTCCCATTCACTACAATAAAGTGCTACTTGTCATTTTTGATGTATTTAAGCTTTTTAATATCTTGTGTTCAAACGACACTTCTTTTTAAACTAAGAATTAAATATTGGCGCCCTATCTTAGCATCACTCACTGCCAGTAACACTATCTCTCGCTTCTCGTGTTCAGTATGCAACAGGTAGATGATATTGTTTCTATAGCAACAACTCGTTCGCGGGGAATTGTACGACAGACTCCACACAAACTGTATTTTTTGGTCTTGTTCGTTTCCAGAGAGAGAAAAAAGAGAGAGGGAGGCTGGTGAGGGAACGACTGAAAAAAAAGAGTGGCTAGTAATGTTACGTTTAACAGTAAATGGAAAGAAGGTAATAAATAAGAATTGTAATTGTTGGTAACTTGCTGTGGTATAAGAGGAATAAAACACTTCAGGGGGTCAAACCAGCTACAAAATGAAAAGATGATCACTTGTTCTGTTTTTAAACACCTTTGTGGAACAGAGCGGTTCAGTAACATGGTTACTGTCACCAGTAATATTGTGTGTGTGTGTGTGTGTGTGTGTGTGTGTGTGTGTGTGTGTGGTAAATAATTAATGCTATATGCCGCATTATATCAACACACTCCACACAGAGATGTAATTATGTTCTCCCTCAGGGAGGTGGGAGAGACGTCCTGCATCTGCCTGCGCCATAATGAATATTCAAGTTCATCAAGTCGTGTGTGTGTGTGTGTGTGTGTGTGTGTGTGTGTGTGTGTGTAAAAGTGTGTGTGTGACTGGAAACGCGGATCTGATTCCTTTAATTGGCCGATATTAAATCCTGGAATGATAATTGCTTAATCTTTTTATCATGTATTAAGATTACTATCATATTCTATTAAGAATTTTATTTTCATTTTTACACCAGTTGTTCTTCTTAAACGGGGTGCACATAATTTAATTATCTGATTAACTGCCAGCTATTTAGAAAACTAATGCTAGTCTGTAGGCTTCAATCTGATGCTGAATTTCAGCATTAGCATACACGAGTGTGAAATAAAAAAAAGAACACGAGACATCGAGCCTCATTTATTAATCTTTTAGTAAAGTCATATGTAAAGGTAGTTGTGTCCGAGCTGAGCCAAGTGTCACCGATTTACTTCATACTCACATGTTAAAAGCCAATCAGATGTAAATCACCAAGTACACCCACAGCACAGATGATTTAGCCACACCCACAAAAGTTCCATAAAAGGCAAAAGAGCACTGAAAACGACAAAATGACAACGAAACGATGAAAGAGCACCTTCTAACGGAGAGTACGCTAAATCTTCAAGTATAGGGTGCCGTTACTTTTGTCCTTATTGAAAGGCTAGTTTTATTTGTCGTGGTTTACGGATTTGTTTCGGAATCGCTTTCTTTCAGGTCGTTAATATGCAAAGACAAAATCTGAGACGAAACATTCATTAAAATGGTGTGTATTTAAATAAAGAAGTGGTTTAAACCTGACCGCGTAATCCGTATGTAAAATCTCAGTAACTCAGACAGTCGTATGACTTGAAGTCGATCTTGCACTTAAATTTCAATAAACTCGAAAGAAACGTAGGATACGAACATTTTTGCAAACTAACTGGATTTTCATAAACACCGCATTTCTTGTATAAACGCTCCCGTGAACTATTTCCGAATAAATTCGTATCCAGAGCGATAAATGAGGCCCAAGGATGGACATCATCTCTTATAAACACGATATAAACCTCACTATATGCTTTATCTTTTATTTAAAAAAAATAAAAAATTTTAAAAAAGGCAGGATAACAAGAAAAACAATACAGAGGCTGTTTGTGCCGAGTCGGCGTGACTCCGCCCAGAAACCCCTCGTGTTTAAACCCAGCAGGTTCTCCTCCTTCCCGTTCACGCTGTTCTGTCTCCGCACTTCATCTTCTCAGGATCTAATAAAAACCAACAGTCCTGTTTCATTTCCAACCCAGGACTATTGATTACATTTGGGCGCTGGATGAATCGGATTAGGACGCTATAATTCGATTCCATTGGGCAGGTACGAGTTACCCGAGGACAGCTCGGCATATTGGCTGAGACAGATACGGCTCACACACACACACACACACACACACACACACACACACACACACACGGAGCTCTGTCTAAATGACAGGAAGTTAAAATGCTGAAGAGAAAAAAAAAAAAAAAAAAAAAAAGAGTGTTGGCAAAAATTTGACGATTCTGAAGAGAAAGTTTGTGAAGAAAGCGAGAACGTTTTCTAAAATCCGACCACATGAAGGTGATTAAACAGGCTTAATCCTCGATTTAACTAGAATGAACTGGTTTGTCATGAGAAATCTTCAAAACAGTGAAAGAAAGAAAAGAAAGCCGTCCTAACAAAAAGAAAGAAAAAAAAAAAGTTTAATATGTTTTAAAAGTATTTTCGATTCAATTCGGTTTTATTTGTACAGCGCTTTTAACAATTTTCTGCAGAAAACGAGAATCCAAATTCACAAAATAACTGAATATCTGAAGATAAAGCTTAGGAGATGTTCAAACGAGAAGTCTGATCCCTGTCTGATTATTAACATTACACCAAACTGGGAGATCTGTAAAGTTAACCTGTACCTAAAAATGAAAAGCCGTCATAAATAGAAATTTTTCAAAATAGTTAAAACTAATATGAATATACGATAATCTTCTGTCATAATAATAATAATAATAATAATAATAATAATAATAATAATAATAAAAGATTTCAGTGTAATTATCTACTTCATTTTTGATCTCTGTACTGTACACTACTGATTTACTTTACCGATGTGTTTAATAAATATATAAATATTCAGTTGAGGTACAAAATGGAGTCTAAAAGCATCCTGATTGTGGCTGTTATTTTAGGAAGACCAGACGTCCTCTGTGTCCCAGACACGTCCTCTTTTTGAGACCTGAAATAACCGTCCAGTGAGGATTCACAGCATAAAAAAAGGCCACGATTGTGTATTGCTCATTATTTAGGCTCACACTTACCCAGAGTCCACGGTGTGGAGGTGTGTGACGTGGAGATCACACGGCAGGACGGAGATTTTCTCAATGCAGTTCTATACAAATGATCCATGATATGGTAAAGCGAGAAAGCTCCGGTGAATTCCTCACTACAGTACTAGGTGGTGTGCATCGTCCATTTTCCCTGAAACCTCGTTCTCTGGGTTTGACCCACATTCACCCACATTTAGAGAAGAAAAGTGAAAGTCTCACAGGTTTGACTACAATATACTACAATAAAATACTCTTTAAACATGTATATATTTTATAGTAGAGTCTGTACATTTGGGGTTCTCCTATCTCGTGTGTGTGTGTGTGTGTGTGTGTGTGTGTGTGTGTGTGTGTGTGTGTGTGTGTGTGTGTGTGTGTGTGTGTGTGTGTGTGTGTGTGTGTGTAGGTCTGGGAAAAGCCAGTTCTGAAAACTACATGCTTCCATCTTGCATGTTTCTCAATCGCAAGTTCTCGAAACGTGAGAAGGGAGGAAAACACATTTAAATATTTAAATCGCAGTTCTGCTGAAAGACACGGCATCTACCTCAACCTTTATTTCGATCAACTTTACATTTAACTGACAAGTTCTAAAGACCGAACGAGATGAAATAAGGTCTCAGTGTGATTCTCAGCATCATCCACGACGAGCCTCTTCGCCGCCTGTTCACGCCGACTTCAGCGATTCGGTCTCTTCCGTTCTGTTACATCAGTTTCTTGTTATTAACATCTCTTAATTCTGTCGTTTAAACAGGTACACTCTGTACAGAGTGTACAAGCGCTCTTCTCTGTTTTGATGACGGTAATGATGGCGATGATGTGACGGAGCAGGAGCGCGGTGGACATTTCGACGGCCGCTGTCAGACTGCAAGCTGAATTGATTAGAATTTACAAATTTGATGAGAAAATCGCACGTAGCTCGCGAATCTGTTAAACTGGCTCCTTAAACAACATGATCTTCGCAGGAAGATGCCAAAACAGGCTTAGAAATCTGAATAAATAAAATGATTCCCATCATGTTTTGCTGAGATTTGGCTGTTAACCAGAATCTCTGCTGTCCAGTGTACGAGTTAGCCATGACCTACTGAGTAACTCCAACATCACTCCATCTCTCCACCGTCCTCCTGACCGAGCCTTGATCTCTTTCTAATCTCTCGGCTGTGGACGACATCGAGGCTCTCGATCACGCCGCGACCCCTCCGTTACATCCCGCATCACTTCCTGTTCCAGCCTCAGGCTCTTTCCGTATGTGGTCATGTTGTATTTGAGCTGTATACGGTGGAGGAGGAAATGCGCACGGCTTATTCTTTTGACCCGTTTGATTGAAGTTAATGGATTTCGGTCGGCTTCCTGTGATGTTAATGAGCTCGTTTTCGATCACAAGGACACTCTGCTGTGCTCAGACTTTTATTTTTAATCTCTCACCATCATCTCCGTGTGTCTCCATCTCCATCTCTGTCTCTCAGGGTGTTGATGGAGAGCTTTTCGAATGACAGCCGGGACAGTGGTCATCACAGGCGGGATTCTAGCTACAGTAATCTTACTGTGCATCATCGCAGTACTGTGCTACTGTAGACTGCAGGTAAGTCAGCTCTAAACGCTATTTTCCTCCTTCCTGTCCTCTCTCTCTCTCTCTCTCTCCCCCTCTCCCTCTCTCTCTGTACTGCAGTAAAATCATCTCCGTCTCATCGTAATAAACGTGCAGTGCTGTGTTTTAGTGGCGTCTCCTCATGGCTGTGGGAGTTTAAGTGCTCTATCTCTCGTACACAGCCTTCGCAGTAGACAAGTCAGGTCACGTTTCCAGCTCGCCAAGGACAGCGGCGCACTCCTGCTGCGATCGCACTGATAGAACACGCCACGTTTTCACATGTTGTAAGAGTCTGAACACGTCAGCCGAGAGAAGTCGACGTGCGGGATGAGTCCGGGACGCTGCGCCGTTTGTCTTACGCACCGGTTTAGATGTTGTGTAGGTTCAGCCTCGTTTATCGCCCTGGATACGAACAAATTTATTCGTTAATTGTTTGCAGGAGCTTTTACTCCAGAAATGTGGAAATCATGAGTAATCTTTCTTACATTTCCACATAAGGAGACTCACTAACGTGAACCTCGACTGATGGGGTTTAAACTGTATAACTGTCACTGCGATTTTATATACGGATTACGCAGTCACATTTAAATCACTCATTTATTTCAGTTACACACCAACGTAATGAACATTTTGTGAAATTCAATCACTTCATATTACTGACTTGAAAGAAAGCGATTTCAAAACAAATCCATGAATTAAGACAATCAGGACAAAAGTAATGGCGCCCTGTAAAAGCACTGTTTCACTGTTTAGTTGTCATTTTGTCGCTTTCAGGTTCCCCTGCCTTTTACGGAGTTTTGTGGGTGTGGCTGAATGTAATTCTGCTGTGCCTGCTGTGAGGATAAAGATAAACAGTGAAACTTTTGTAAATCTGGTGGCAATGCTTAATTCAGGCCATGAAAACATTTACAAGCAAAGATTGCAGACTTTATTTTAGGACGACCAGACGTCCTCGATGTCCCGGACACGTCCTCTTTTTTTGAAGCTTAAAAAGCGGTCTACTGGGGCTCAGAGGCTACTGTGTAGTGATGGCAATTTCAACGCTTTTCAGTGAATCAGATCAGTTGGCTCATATCATAGCCAATAAGAGCCGACTCTTTCGACTCCTATTTTTTGTTTCTTCAGAACTACAGCAAGGCACTGCAGAATTAATCTGACTAGACTAAGTCTGCTCTTACTTCTCATTGAAGTTAATTCTGTATATTTATCTGCATAAACATGTCTTAACATGCACTGGTTCTACATTGTACATATGCTGTTCATTAGAGTCTTTCTGATTACAGTTGCACTGCTGGATATCAAATACTGATAACTCCCAGCACTCACCTAAAGGAGCCGGCTCAAGGAGTCGACTCGTTTGTGAACAACTCCCAGCACTCACCTAAAGGAGCTGGCTCAAAGAGTCGTCTCATTTGTGAACGACTCCCAGCACTCAACCAAAAGGAGCTGGCTCAAAGAGTCGTCTCGTTTGTGAATGACTCCCAGCACTCAACCAAAAGGAGCTGGCTCAAAGAGTCGTCTCGTTTGTGAACGACTCCCAGCACTCACCTAAAGGAGCCGGCTCAAAGAGTCGACTCATTTGTAAACGACTCCCAGCACTCACCTAAAGGAGCTGGCTCAAAGAGTCGTCTCATTTGTGAACGACTCCCAGCACTCACCTAAAGGAGTTGGCTCAAAGAGTCGTCTCATTTGTGAATGACTCCCAGCACTCAACCAAAAGGAGCTGGCTCAAAGAGTCGTCTCGTTTGTGAACGACTCCCAGCACTCACCTGAAGGAGCTGGCTCAAAGAGTCGACTCATTTGTGAACGACATCACTAGTTCCTTATGTAGGAGACGGTTCACTTCTCAGTAGAATCCCTTTAGGAAGTTTAGCATGATGGAGGATTCATGTGTCCTACAGTGTGTCGACTCCTCCCCCCCTCTCTCTGTCTCTCTCTCTCTGTCTCTCTCTCTCTGTCTCTCTCTCTCTCTCACACACACATACACACACACACACACACACACACACACACCCTTTTCACTGATTTTGAGTTCTTTTCCTCATTAACACCCCTTAAACTCTAACTATTTCTAGATCAGATGATTTAAATTAAGGTGAACCAACGACAGCTTTCATTATTCACTACAAATGAGGCCCCGACCTTATCATCATTTTTTTCTGTCCCGTGGATTTGCCCCAGTTTTTTATTAAATGTCCTTTAATCCACTCCATTATCACCCCGAGGCTCATTATTCCACACGAACCGCAGCATTTTAAGTTTTAATATTCTTTTTTCTTTTTTTTTTTTTTTTGGCAAGTGTGATTGCAAGGAGGAAACACGGGCTGAGACTAAACAGTTATTTATATCCGTCGCCATGGTTACATTCCAACATGGTTAAAGGCGCATTAATTTAGAAATGATCTACTTCAGAGGTGTCTCGATATACATTTCTGAAATTCTGTAAAGCAGACATGTTTTCAAAAGTACTGAAATGAAATATTTCTACATTTAAAATGTGAGGATAAACAGCAGGAAAAACACTGAACCAGACCAAGCGTGACTCTTTGCTGTGACGCTGCTTGCATCCGGACGGCATCCATTTTGTTTGTACGACATTAAAGCAAATAAAATATTCAGAACCTTTTCTTTTCTTTTTTTTCCTTCAGATTTTGTACTAAATCTTTAAAATAAAAAAACAAATAAAAATAATTTTAAAAAAAAGAAATGAATTGTAAAAAATTTAATTGAATTTTTAATTTAATATTAGAATTTATTCATGTTTAGAATTGTGTCTTTATGTTTTGTGAATTTTTGTTTATTTTTGTAGATAAATCAAACTTTTTTAAAAACTTTTTTTACTTGTTAAAACTGTTTTGTTGGCAGTTTGATAGAAACCTATACATCATGATACATACTGTGATATGATATTTTGCTCATGCTCCTCAGCCTTATGATTCATAGACATGCGTATCAGCTCCAGCTTTTTCTCCTCATGACAGCACTTAAAAATAATAATAATAATAATAATAATAATAATAATAATAATAATAATAATAATAATAATTTGAGGACTTCAAATAATGACCCTGATTTAGCACTCACTCAGTATATTCCTATTATATCACACGTATTATTTTCTGTGTTCATGAAACGCTCAGAAAAATGTGATCTAATCTCGTTTGAGCTTGTTGTCTTAGTAACAAGTCCAACGACAGCTTTGCAGCTTTGTTAGGATCACGTCAAATCAACAACAATCCAGTCTCGCTGTCTCAGTAATCCACGTATGAAGAACGACGCCTGGGTTCTATTTTAGGGTTCTGCAGAGAGACAGCAGACACCGTTACCATAGAAACGATAACGTATTAGAACGAGCACATTAATATGAGCCTGCGCTACTGTCAGAGCTGCTGTTATAGAGAACTAATCAACACCTTCTGACCAATCACAATCCAGAATTTTAAGGCACGTGTGTACTCGATCCCCTTGTTTTTATTGTGTTTTAGTATTATTGCTGCAAGAAGGAGGAGTCCGAGTCGGAGGAGGAGGAGCCTGACTTTGCCGTGACGTCTCGTCTGCCGCCCATACACTCCAACCACAACATCCTGGCTCCCGCCGTCCCCGCGGCGCCCACCCCCAACGGGCCGGCCCTGTTCACGCCCCCGCTGCCGGCACGCAAGCTGACCCGCTCGCAGACGTTCTGCCCGTCCTGCACGCATTACGACATGCCCTTCTACCTGCAGCAGCCGGACGGCCTGAGGAACGGCGGCGAGCGTCTGAGCTTCCGCAGCGTCCAGCAGCACGACATGGAGCTGCCCACGCCGCTGCCCACGCCGCTGCCCACACCGCTGCCCAACTACCACAAGCTCAACCTGAACCGCTCCGTCACCATGAGACAGATGTTCACACGCAGCTGCAGCATCAGCACCGACGTCTAGCTCACGGAGAGCATCTGACCTGCACCCCCTGCAGGCCTGGAGGTCCAAACACAGGCCGATATGGACGCTCAATTAGAGCTCGGGCTCGGCGGATGCTCGATGCAGCGTAATAAAGTTTTACTACACAAACAGACGAGATGAAAAGTTCTGAAGATTAAATGTTAAAAAAATGATCAAATGAAATATTCCGATCTCTGGTGTTGGTTTGGGGAATTGAAGAAAAAAAAGGGCTTGGGAGAGTTTGTGTGATCGTTTCATTTTATTAAGGAAAACTGAAACGGTTGACGTCATTTTCTTTTGTACATACAATTGAACTTGTCATTTTTGTATCGTCTGTGTGCGTGAGCGCTTGTGTGTGTGTGTGTG
>CM042550.1:18242105-18319605 GCA_023630585.1 Cranoglanis bouderius
GAAATTTTACTGAACTTCATGAAATCTTTACCAAATTTTATATTTTACAAAATGAACCCACCTTTAAACTAACTTAATAAAACAATAATGCTCCCCTCTATTGCCCGTTTAATCGTTACTTGCAGGTAAATGGAAGCCGGTGGATAATTGTATTGCGTTTTACTGCCATCTGCTGGTCAAACATATAATTGCACGTTTTAAATTTAACATCAAAACAAATCGCTCATTTCTATGGAATAAAACTAGCTTTTAAATGGGATACAACTACAAAAAAACGCACTTTCATGAAATTAAGAATAGATTCTTTTATTCCAGCAACTTCTAACATTATTATTATTATTTAATATTAAAAAGGCAAACACATGCACTGTGTCCTGACACCACACTGACACTTTACTATTTGCTAGTTTTGGGTTAAAGTTACATTTTTCTGAAATAATATTCTGAAATATACAGAAATTTAAGACGTTTTTAGGTTTTAATGTACGGTTTGTGAAAATCTGTTAAACATCATGCGAGCTGCAGCTGATTTGATCAACGTAGCCCGGTCTCCCTCCTTAGTCTTGCATGGACTCGCGCTTGAACCGGAACCTCTCTAATATGGCGGACTTGTTGACGTGTTGCACTAGCTAGCAACAATTTCACGTTATGTTCCGCCCCTATTTATTGAACCACCAATAAAGTCACGCGTTTGAAGAATGACGTGTTCGATTTCAAAGTAAGGCGGGATCCAGACAACAGCAGAATGGCGCATTGAGCTTATCTCATAAAGCTAGCTATCTGACTAGCTCCGTTAGCGACTGCTTTTAATCGCTGTTCATAAGTGTTCAGACTAATAAAGTGTCTTAAATTAAGTGCAGAATGGATTCTGAAACCGGAGAAAATATCAAGTCAGATCATGATGGCGCTGAAAATTTAAAATTAACCCCACAAAGAGGCGGAACTTTGCTAGCGTCAAGAAAAAGGTAAACAAGCACTTAGCAAGAACCTGACTAGCAGGGTTGCCAGATTGAGTTAGTTTCAGTTTTAGACATTTGTTAACCTTATAAAGTTCATTGTGAGCTAATAAATAGTCAAATATTTATTTATATAACTATTTAGTTTATTAAAACCATGTATACATATTATATAGGTGCAGTTGAGTGTATATGTTCACAATGAAACTTGAAAACATGAAAAAATGACCCCTATTTTACAGTTTATCTACAAAATTCCATGTTAATTTAATGTTTTCTGACATGTACCCTAAACATTACAGCAACTAAGTCTCTTTAATCACATGCTTAAAAGTTTACACCCCCTCTGACGTGCCCTAGTGAACGTGTTTGCGTCTTCTTAATGTATTTAATCATAATAACCATAATCAAACTCAGTCGAGTCATGAGTCAGTGTGAATCAGGAGAATGGCTCTCACACACCTTAAACCTGAAAATATTGTTTTTGGGGAAGGGGTTTTAGGAAAATATAAGGTGTCAATCAACTCCAAATCACTTGAGAGCATTACTCTAAATTAATATAAACATCTGTAGTTTTCTACAGGTGCATCTCAAAAAATTTGAATATCGTGGAAAAGTTCATTTTTTCTGTAATTTAATTCAAAAAGTGGAACTTTCATATATTCCAGATTCATTACACATAAAGTGAAATATTTCGAGCCTTTTTTTGTTTTAATGTTGATGATTACGGCTCACAGCTCATGGAAATCAAAAATCCAGTATCTCAAAATATTAGAATAAAGAATTTATAATACAGCAATGTGGACCTGAGAAGACTCTAATCAGCTAATTAACTCTAAACACCTTTTTACTCAAAACACCGTCACTCAGTGGTCCAAGGTCCTCTTTTCAGATGAAAGTAAATGTTGCATTTCATTTGGAAATCAAGGTCCCAGAGTCTGGAGGAAGAGTGGAGAGGCACAGAATCCAAGTTGCTTGAAGTCCAGTGTGAAGTTTCCACAGTCAGTGATGATTTGGAGTGCCATGTCATCTGCTGGTGTTGGTCCACTGTGTTTTCTCAGGTCGAGAGTCGATGCAGCGTCTACCAGGAGATTTGAGAGCACTTCATGCTTCCATCTGCTGACGAGCTTTATGGAGATGCTGATTTCCTTTTCCAGCAGGACTTGGCACCTGCCCACAGTGCCAAAACTACTAGTAACTGGTTTGCTGACCATGGTATTACTGTGCTTGATTGGCCAGCCGACTCACCTGACCTGAATTTTGTCGAGAGGAAGATGAGAGACACCAGACCCAACGATACAGACGAGCCGAAGGCCGCTATCAAAGCAGCCTGGGCTTCCATAACACCTCAGCAGTGCCACAGGCTGATCGCCTCCATGCCACGCCCCATCGATGCAGTAATTTGTGCACGAAAGGGTTAACGCATAGGAAAATGTTAACTTCATTATTTTTGAAGGTTTATTTACATCCAAGACGATAACGTAAAGTACCGTATGTGCTACACGCTTAACTTCGGGTCATATCTTTCCCCACAACCTGCTAATATTTGAGTAATCTAACAAACTTAACTAGCATTATGTACTGACATTATTCGTGATCACATTATATCTGTTCTTCCTCAAACAGGACACTCCATTCAGGATGTAAGAAAGTCAACTCCAGTTTTAAATCTCCAGTGAGTAACATCTGTCACGTGACTGGCAGCCGCTTTACATTCGAGAATAAAAGCATTTCACTAAACACTGACACACAGATGGTCACTAAGAGCTGTGTGTGTGTGTGTGTGCGTGTGTGTGTGCGTGTGTGTGCGTGTGTGTGTGTGTGTGTGTGTGTGTGTGTGTGTGTGTGTGTGTGTGTGTGTGTGTGTGTTGATCAGGTTCAGGTTTCCAGTACACTGAATAATGGGGTGTGTGTCGAAGAGGAGATCAGAGAACTACAGAAGACAGTAGTGCAGCTGGAGTCTGACATCACACTGTTAGAAAGCGAGTAAGTGTGTGTGTGTGTGTGTGTGTGTGTGTGTGTGTGTGAGGACACATGGTAGGTAGACTCAGACTTTTTGAATTCTGTATTAAAGTTTTAAATCAATAAAAGCGTCACAATTAAAGCATTGTTTGGTCCCTAGAATACACTAATCTGTGTCTGTGATGTTGCTTAGCAACCAAAGCTCACTGTTAACGGCTGATGTTAACGTGGTTTTGCTATTTCGTAATTTATTTATTTATTTGTTTATTTTTTCCAGAGGTGTCTGTGTGCACGAGCTCGATCTCCACATTAACCTGCTGCACGAATACAACGACATCAAGGACATCGCACAGACTCTTCTAGGCAGACTGGGTAAATATCACACACTGAGGCCCAGTCCCAAACGCCTTCATATTCACTAAATGTGCTCACTACATAGGGGTTAATATACAGATGGTGTAGTTTGACTAATAAATTGCTGCTTGAGATTATGCCATCGAAAAACACGACTGATACGGGCCATGCTGGGGATTAGTGATATGTAGTCTAATATATCACAACACACACACTTGTAGACATGTACGAACAGACACATGCAGAGACACACACAGACAGACACACAAATACAGACATACATATACACTGCCCTCCACTAATATCGGCCCCCTCGGTAAATAGGACCAAAGAAGGCTGTGAAAATGTGTCTTTACTGTTTAACCTTTTGATCTTTTGTTCAAACAATTCACAAAAATACTCTGCTCTCATGGATATCAAACAACTGCAAACACAACACAGGTTTATCAAAAAAAACCTTTGTTAAATATAGGTGTGCAACAATTATTTGCACCCCTATGAATTCATATGAGAAAAATATATTTGAAGTATATTCCCATTGATATTTTACATTTTTTAGTACACCTGGGTGACTAGGAACAGGAAATTGTTCAACCATGACTTCCTGTTTCACAGGGGTATAAATATAAGGTAACACATAGGCCAAATTCCCTTAGTCATTCATATCAATGGATAAGACCAAGGAATATAGCTGTGATGTGCGGCAAAAGGTTGTTGAGCTTCACAAAATGGGAAGTGTCTATAAGAAAATAGCACAAGCATTGAAAATGCTCGTTTCCACCATCAGGGCAATAATTAAGAAGTTCCAGTCAACTGGAAATGTTATGAATTGACCTGGAATTGGACGTGTGTCTATATTGTCTCAACGCACTGTGAAGAGGATGGTTCGAGTGGCCAAAAAATCTCCAAGGATCACAGCTGGAGAATTGCAGAAGTTAGTTGTGTCTTGGGGTCAGAAAGTCTCCAAGTACAAAGGTTTTGACTAAAAGGGTGCCAATAATTGTTGCACACCTATATTTAACAAAGATTTATTTTTTTTTGATAAACCTGTGTTTGCAATTGTAAAACAATAAAGAGAATTTTTCACAGCCTTCTTTGCTCATATTTACCAAGGGGGCCAATATTAGTGGAGGGCAGTGTATACTGTAGCCAGACTGCTCCTGTCTGTACCTTTAACTCACACACATACACACACTCAGATCGGGGCTAAGTATCTGTAGCTATGTTTCTATCCATTTTTTTGGGATATCATAATTTTTTTTTTTTTTTTTTTTTTTAAACGCTGGATGGAAACACCAGATGCGAATAAAATCTCCAAAATGCACATAGAAAACTTATGCACTCATTTGAGGCGGATAATTTTTTTTATTCGATAAGAAGACATACGCATAAACTACGATGGAAACACATTTATTGAATAAATTCCTCGATGCGCATCAAAAAAGTCATGTGACTTTTCCTCAACAAATCGTGTGATTGGATATTCAGCGCGTGTGGCCGACTTATACAGCGCAATGGCGCCCGAGAGACAGACGTACACACACATAGAACAGAGACACACAGATAGAGACACACACACACATGCAGAGACACACACAGTACAGTAATGTATAGGAGTATGATAATGGAGCTGCATTCTCCACAGTCCTCCACATAAAGAGCTCCTGTTCGAGCGTCAGTGTGTCGTACAGCCTCACTACTGTCGCCTCTTCACCCTGTGTGTTAACACAACTGTCCTTCTGTGTGTCTCGCTCATAGCCGGCCTGCGCAGTGTCACCACACGCGACTTGTACGCTCAGTTCGGCATGGAGCTGGACGACTGATCGGCTGAGCCGTGCTGTGGGAGGACCGACGGACCACGGTGTTACGACTGACGGACATTTCATCGTTCTCACTTCCACAGTCTCACTCGGCGAGTTACTCACAGAGTGTCTAATACACCCCATCGTTTTATATTACCTATAACAGCACGTCCCCAAGTGTTTTATTCCTCTTATACCACGGCAAATTGCCATTGATTACAATTTATTTATTAAATTTTTAGCCACTCGCGTTATAGCAGCTGCAAACAGTCGTTCCTTCACCAGCCTCACTTTATTCTCTCTCTCTCTCTCGAAGTTAACGACAAAAAAAAACGCAGCTTGTCGTGTTACCGAGAAACCGCAAAGAAGCGTAAACTCCCCTGTCCCGAAGATGTCGGGAGCTGTAAAGTTACAGCTTCACCTCTGACTGTTACAAAGCGCTGACACTGGAGACTCCTTCCGTAATTGTTCGTTTTAAATAAACATCTTACGGAAAACTTCACCGTATCAACAGTTACACAAGTTTTTTTAATCTGTTTATTATTAATGGAGCATCCGGCGTACACGTTCCTGTGAATGAGCTGTTACCATAGAAACAATAATGTATTCGATCGAGCGCATTGATATAAACATGCGCTGCTGTCAGAGCTGCTGTTCTAGAGAATTAATCAACACCTTCTGTTTTGGTCAATCAGAATACAAACTGTCAAAGGGTTTCAGACTGTCTGTAAATGCGGAGTTATTATTGTTCGTGTGAGAGAGAGAGAGAGAGAGAGAATGTGCAAAAGTCTCTATTTAAACTGTTAAACAATTTACAAGTAAAATTTGAGATGCTTGTAATGTTCCAGTGTTTGTCTTGTTTTGGCTGAAGGCTGTTAACTGTTGTTTTGGTTTTTTTGGTTTTGTTTTTTAGAATAATTACAGACCTTTTGTTCACTTTAGTTTGACCCAAGTAATAAAACTCATCTGAACTGGCTTGTTAGTGATAGATGATGGGTGGGGATGTGAAATATATTTCACAACCAGTGGAAAACACTGATAATGTCATCTAACGAACTGATAGCAGCCTGCAATAATCTCATCCTTATCTATAAATGCTTTTAAGTAAAAGACCATTCACCCTCACTCTCACTCCTTTTGTTTGTCATCATGTCTGATTTTCAAACCACACAAAGACTAAGCCAAATGAAATAACATACTCGTATTACTTAAACCAAAACAAGAATCTTTGTATACGTAGAACTTGAATGAACTGACTACAAATTAGGAAAAGTATATTTAACACGATAAAAACAGTTTCTGGAGTGTTTCTAATGTTCTCTGGATCTCTATCGCAGATTTAGGGGCGGGTCTAAGAAGTTAAAAAGGGAAATGTTATTCATTGATTCATTCGTACATCTTCGGTCAGTGCTTTATCCTGAGGTGGATCCGCAGCCTATCCCGGGAACACTGGGTGTGAGGTAGGAATACACTCAGGATGGGACGCTGGCACGTTTCATGGCATCACACACACACATACCAGTCCCTCCAGGATTTTGTGATTTTGCAATCGCAGAAATTAATGCAAAATCAACGATATTCACGATATTCAGCGTGTGATTTTTCAAAATTGGGCCGAGACGCGCCATGTGACATCACAACGTGCATTCAGCCAAAGCCCTCTTCGATTCACGTGCGTCGAACTTGAGTACAGCTAAAAGCTCTCATTTACCAACAAATACCACTGTGAAAGAGTGTGCAGAACAATTTCGTGCGATTGCAATTTCACCAATTTAAGTAGTTTTCTACAAAAAAAACCCACAGAAAGTCTGGAAACAACAACAACAACAACAACAATGCTGCAGCAAAATCAAGCATTTTTGGCAACAACAATCACACACACACACACACAAATAATAATCCTGTATGGACTGACATACAGTACGCTTACACCTAGGGGCAATGTGGCATAGTCAGTCCAACTACAAGCATGTTTTTGGACAGTGAGAGGAAACCAGAGAAGATGAGGAACTCCACACAGACAGTAACCCGAACTCAGGAGCTCAGGTTCGAACCGGGAACCCTGGAGTTGTGAGATGGTGACAGGATAAGATGTTATTTCGGAATTAAATCTTTGGCATGCTTGTTAGTCCTCATAAACCAGCCAGCTGTTAGAGGAAATACAGTATGATGTCAAAATTGCTTTCGTCACTGAGGTGGATCAGGTTCAGTATGGATTTAGTGTTAATCAGTTAATTGACTTTAATAGTAATAGTAATGATCATTCAAGATTCCAGAGTTTATTGGCATATGCACAGTAAAACAGGCAGTTAGACTGTACAATGAAATTCTTACTCCGGATTCCTTCTGATAAACCGTTAATACTGTACAGACCTGTACAGACAGTGGTACAAAATGGTTGGAAGTTCCAGTTCATCTCAATGGGGTTGAGTGGGGTTGAGGTCAGGGCTCTGTGCAGGACACTCCAGTTCTTCCACCTTCTTCCAACTTTAACACACCATGTCTTCATGGAGCTCGCTTTGTGCACAGGGGCATTGTCATGCTGGAACAGGTTTGGGCCTCTTAGTTCCAGTGAAAGGGGAGATTGTAAAGCTACGGGGTAATACAAAGATATTCTATACAGTTGTGTGCTTCCAACTTTGTTACAGTTTGAGGACGAATACATCGCACATATACTGTCGGGTGTCCACATCCTTTTATATAGTGTATAATACGGCAGCTTTTTATGCGCAATTGCGCAGCCTCTTGCGCAGACTTGACGCTCACGAACATGCGCTCGCGTGTTGGAGTGGTTCGACAATGCGCAGCTTCTCCACCCTGCTGCTTCTGACACTTTACACTTTACATCCCTCACAGCACTGCAGCGAAATCCTGGCTCAGTCCCAACAACACATACACACAGCACTATATAGGGTGTAGGGTGTAGTAGACAGGCTGTTTACTCCAATCATGTTTTTAATAGTTCATCTATACAAGTGTCAAGGAAGCGAGTCCAAAATAAGTATACTCTCATATTGCACTAAGTAGTATTGAAAAATAGTACGCAACACTAGGTGGATTATTTAACCACATGATTTTATTACGGTTTGGGACGGAGCCAGGAAGCACGTTTTTGTTTGACCGTCTCAACCTGAAACACCGCCCCAAATCTCCGTGACGTCATGGCCGAGCTCCAACGCGATTGGTTAGCAAGCGCGTCACTCAGCGCTTAGTGCCTGCGAACAGGGAAGAGCGGGTTTAGCTAAGAAAATTATAAGGTCATTTTGAATTACCGGGAGCTACAGCCAATCTGCCTTTTCCAAAATATATATATATTCAAATAATAATAATAATAATAATAATGACAGAGTCGGTGAAATGGCGACGGGTCTCAGCACGCGGATGATTCACCGGAACTGATATTTAAATTAAAAAAAAGAAAGCACCTCGAGGTTTGGTTATAATCTGATCAAGGTGGGAATTGAACGGAAAGGTGGTGCTTACACATCGTGACGGACTGCGGATAGACACAAGGCGAGGTAACGTGTTTAATTCAAATATATATATATATTTTTTAAAAAACATCATCATTTCTAGCCACACACAAAAAAAATCCATTTCCGGCATTTTCTTTATGTATTATTCATTGATTGTGCTCGTGCGTGAACGCTGTGGCTCCCTCCACTGTCCTCTTGACAACCTTGTCACTGGGATGCTGATTTCTCTCATTAACGCTCATCTCAGAGAGTTTCACATGATGAATTATATCTTATCCATATCTTATCGATCACTTCTAGGGAAAAAATGTAAATAAACAACTCAATCGAGACTTATTATTAACGTTAGTCGTTGCTAACAACGCGTCTATCGAGCTGGTTAGCGCTTCCGCATTGAGCTCGTTGCTGGGGAAACAATCTTACCGTAAAGTGTGACGGTGGACGTAAATAGTCATATTGATTATTATTGGATGACAAGGAGATATTTTTTTTTACTTAGTGTTTGTTGCTCGGTTTAGGTAAAGTCTTGGTGCTACGTCTTGAACTTCCTTTGTGGATAAATAGAGAATCCATCCATCCATCACACTGTCTGTTGAATTTCTTTTTCACTTTCCTGTTTGTTGTTTTATTATATTGCTATTTTAAGTCATTAAAATACACAAAAACCAAAGTTATATGGAAACCTTGAAATTGGGGTTGTGTACCAAACACTGTTTTATATCTGGAGCATATGCACTGTTTGTTTTTTGTTTTTTTTCTCTCTCTCTCTCTTGTCTTTACCAGCTGTAATTGTAAAAGCAATTGTACGTTCCAAAGTCGTCCCAAACTGTCACAGCTATCACTATGGAGGGATTGTTATATTGGGTCTCATGCTGCCTTCAAATCCGATCAGAAATATCACGATTACGAGATGAACGCCATCACAGTGGCGTAACTCAGGAACTTTTCCGAGTTAGGGGGAAGTGTCAATAACAAAAAAAATTCAATATGAATGCGACCTCGACAACAGACTTTATAAATTAAGTAGTAATTTTGCATATTAACTGTTCAGTCCTTTAATCTCTTTCAGTAAGGCTAAATAAACATCTCGTTGTTGATCAATAAATAAAAACAAAAACAGTTTGAGCACACACACCACGTCGTAATCGCCACCTCCGAACTCGTACGCGTGAACTTCTGAGGAGGACTTCAAGGCGGCATCAATTATCACTCGTTGAGTAAAGTTGGAAATGTCTTCGTGGCCAACGAGAAAGTCCCCAGTAGCTTCCTGTTCACTATATATACGCTCACTACATAGGATGTAAAATGCTGTACACCCTACCTAGTGCACTACATCCAGAACACGTTTCTCAGATTATCGCGTGTGTATGGTGATAAACGCCGATCAGACGTAATTTACCGAGCGTGCTCACGCTGATTTACATTTAGCCACGCCCACAAAACTCCATAAACACTACCCACATCTTTCTAGGTCAGAAGGTAATAGACTAAAGGTACAAAAGGTGTACTGTTAAGAGTTTAGATCCCTTATTTCCTGGGAGTGTAAATGCACACACTGTTTGTTAGAAATAAAGGTTATAAATGTACCACTTTAAAAAGGTTCTTGGTTTGTGTCTGTGAGGGAACTCTTAAAGGTTCTGTGTGGAACCCTACACCAGAGGGCTTCTATATATACACCATATATTATTGATTTAGGGTTGATTTTCACATTTGCTGGCTGTTCTAGTTCCTTGCTGGTTTTATTCCATAGTGACATCATCTGTCAATCAGTCTGCACCTCTTTGGGTGGGCGGGGTCAGGGGTTATAACTGGACTGGAGTGTGGGGTAGAACTCTGAACAGGTATACAATTTAAAGAGCACAGCTAGGATAAAGAGCTCATTTTCTCTTCAGTGTCAAATCAGTGGCATACTATTTAGCAAATTACTGAATTTAAAAAGTATGCACTTTTTGTTTCTTTCAGTCACAGCTGCACGTCAGATTGTGATTTAGAAAACGATGAACCAGTGAAGAACATGACGTGGTTTTTTTGTCGTGTCTGTAAATGGTTTTTGATTTTAGACAGACATCGGATCAGGTAGCACCTGGGACAACCGGGAATTAAATCTAATGTCCTGAGTTGCCCGAGTGTCCGCTCCGGGGCGGGTGTGTCCACGTTTATGTTTACTCGAGCGCAGGATGTTCATGCTGATGATTTCCTGCAGTCGTGCAGAAATATATCGCCTTGTTATTCCCCGGTTATTTAGCTCGAGTTTACTTTTCTTAATCCGTGACCCATGTAAAATCCTCCATCTTTCCAGGATCTGAATCTCGAATCGCTTCCAGTTCACTATATACGCTCACTACATGGGGCATGATGCCGGTGTAAACCCTACCTAGCACACTGCATCCAAAACGGCACACAATTTGAGATTTAGTGAGACAAAATAGCAAGACTCTGTGTATACTGTATGTGTTGTAGTTTAGCATTGTCTGGCGAGGTTAAAGTATTGGCACCCTGTCACTGAAAGAAATTTGTTGCTGCCAGGAGTCACAAGAAGTACTGTGCAAAAGTTTTAGGCAGGTGTGAAAAAATGCTGTGAAGTAAGAACGCTTTCAAAAACAGACATGTTAATAGTTTATATTCATCAATTAACAAAATGCAAAGTGAGTGAACAGAAGAAAAATCTACATCAAATCAATATTTGGTGTGACGACCCTTTACCTTCAAAAGAGCATCGATTCTTCTAGGTACACTCGCACAAAGTCAGGGATTTTGTAGGCATATAGTCAGGTGTATGATTAAACAAGTATACCAAACAGGTGCTAATGATCATCAATTCAATATGTAGGTTGAAACACAATCATTAACTGAAACAGAACCAGCTGTGTAGGAGGAATAAAACTGGGTGAGGAACAGCCAAACTCCGCTAACAAGGTGAGGTTGCTGAAGACAGTTTACTTTACAGCATTTTTCACACCTGCCTAAAACGTTTGCATAGTACTGTATACATTTTATTATATAAGCATATAATAAATGACAAGCCTTTATCATAAAATAAATAATATATATGTATATTATTTCAAACATATAAATGTTTAATATTTATATTTAGAAATGTTTAAGCTGTTGTTTACGGCTCTAAAGGAAAGGCAGTGATGTGATTTTGATGATGGATGTATTTGATGAAACGGTGTAATATGATTTAAAAGCAGCAGGATATTTCACGGGGGGGGAAGAACAATGCAGGCAAAAATATGATGATACAGTATTCTCTGAAAAGTGTCATTTCTACAACAGGAACAAATATTTTTTTTTTAAAAATAGCTTCTATTATTTTATATGTAGCTGCTTAATGTAATTTATATACAAAATAAAATAATTTATTTCAGGCTAATCTCTGCAAATCTGAAGCATAATATCATACATCGACATATAATGTATTTTTTAACATATAAAGAGACTGTTTTATATTTTGTTAGGATTGATTTTATTATTTTTTACACTTTATACTTTTATTTATTATGTTTACGTAATCGTGTAAGTGATTTTTATATTAAAGGGTTTAATTGTCACATGCTTCGGTTTTATTTACAATTTTAAATCAAAAATTTGAAGTTTTGTAGATTTTAGTATGAATATGTCAGCCTTAAGGTTATCTATAAGCTAGTGCGCTCCAAAACAATGACAAAATTCGCGTTTAGAAGATATTCGCATTCAAAATTTACACTCTCTCTTTACGATTCAACAATTTTGATGACATCATTCTGCACTTCAGCTTCTCATCAGATTTTCTGTCCAATCAAATGCTCTCTGGAATCTGAAGTGTCCCGCCTCCAACATGATAAATATCCATGGTACTAACCGTTAAGTACGGCGTAGCCCGGGCTGTGAGGTAAGCTAAACGCTATTGGCTATTTAAAAAGGGGGAGGAGCCACTTCTCATGTCCCGTCCTGACTTACTGTTTCAGTGGAAATTACGTCAAGACATCGAATAACGCTGCACGCTTCAAAGCATTTCACGGGACTTAAAAGAAAAACAATATGGGACGAGTATCGGTATCGGCTGATACTCAAGGTTTCGGTATCGTATCGGGAAAAGAAAGAGCGGTATCGTGGCGTCTCTAACTCTGATACAATATCGTCATATATGCGTTAATCAGACTGTCCTGTTCTTAACGATACTAGACGACACAGTATTGTCTGTTCAGAAAATACTTTCGAATATTTTTTTAATCAAAAATTAAACTGAAGGATCTTATAAATAGTTTTTGTTGTTGAAATGTTGTTTTATCGAATGTCCCGTTTCACTTCCCTTGATCTTGCCATGAAAATAGCCGTTTTAATAAATAAATTATTGCGCTGATCTTCTCACAACTCGGCTGAAAACTACATTAGTACTCAGATTTGCTGCATTGTTTACAATTGTTTGTACGAAGACGTCTGATTTGTGGTCATGTGTTGTATTTATTTAAAATGTCTATAAGTTCTGTAGCTAGCTTGTGTGTATGGCGTCGCAGTGAAACCATGGCAACCTGAAAGCAAACAGCTGAAGGCAGAAATGTGGTGAAAGAGTGATGAAATCTCGCTCACTCCGGTGTGTGTGTGTGTGTGTGTGTGTGTGTGTGTGTGTGTGTGTGGGGGGGAGAAACGTAGTAATAAAATCCCCCGTGATGTTTAATTGATGAGCGTGAGGAGGAGAGGGGAGCGTGAGCACCTTGACTCTTGCCCTACTGAGTTTATAACGCGGGTTAAAGATGACGGGTCAGGTTCCACTCACGTCTTATCAGCGTCAGAGCTCTACTTCCTGCTTTATCTTTTTTTTCCCTGCTTATTATTGCGCATGTTATCAGTGAGCATCATTTATTTTACGAAAGGGAATGATAAACATTGATTAACTTTATAAGTATTATTTTATTGCGCCTGTGTTTAGGATGCTGTAATTACGGCTGGGAGATATGATGATGTAATATTGATCATATAAATCAATTAAATCAGTACAATTTGTGATTTTTATTAAAAAAATAATAATAATAACAATTACGCTTCCTGATTAGAAGCAGCTAATTTAACGTTAACGTTTTCCGCCGGATCTTTGAATTTGTAAATCTTTTTGTTAGTAGTTATTAGAGTTTATTAAAATTATTCAACTTTTTTTTTTTTTCCGTACCCTTTTCAGTTTAAAGTAAATAATTTTTTTTGTAGAAATTGTACACAACATTTTTTCACACAAAGTTCTGTTTCGCTGGATACACGTCCCGTATCGTCTTTCGGCATCGTGATATGATGGCTTTGTCATATCTTTGTCATATCGCCCAGCCTTAGTTGTAATACATTTCATATTATACTTTATAAAATTGATTATCTTTGTGCTAATTATATTTATTTTTATTTTACTTGTGTGTAGGATGTTGCGGCTGGCATGTACCACCGTCCTGCTCTTCGTGCTCAGGCTGGTCCTGGCTCTGCCCTGGTTTCAGGTTCTTCCTGCCGTCGTCATCTTCTTCCTGGGAACCGGAGGATGGAACTCGCTGCGCGTGTTCATGAAGACCATCGGCCGAGACCTGCAGTAAGAGCGACAGAGTGATCACGTGCTCAGGATGGAGGGGGGGGGAGAATAAATAAATCAGTTCTTCAATTCTTTACGATAGTGTCCTTCAGTCCTTCAGAATACTGACTTTCTGCTTAAAGTCACAATAAAATCTAAATGTAAACACTAGGGCTGGGTGATGATGACAGAAATACTGTATATCAGTGTATATCAGGATGCTGATATACGTTCAAGTTCAGTTTATTTGTATAGCGCTTTTAACAAGGGACATTGTCCCAAAGCAGCTTTACAGAAGTATATAAATTCAGGACATAGATTTTAAATGTATGAATTTATCCCCAATGAGCAAGCCAGCGGTGACAGTGGCAAGGAAAAACTCCCTGAGATGATATAAGGAAGAAACCTTGAGAGGAACCAGACTCAAAAGGGAACCCATCCTCATCTGGGTAACACCGGATAGTGCGATTATAAATAAATAAATCTCTTCTATAAATGTACCAGTACCACACGGTCAGATAGCAGTTGTGAGACCATGAAAAATTCATTACAGTTTTTATATGAAGTCTGTTTTGTTGAACTTCACCACTGTAATCTCAATGATCTTTAGGCTGCACCATGTGGGGCCATCCTCAGCAGCAGCATGTGACTTCAATTGATGAGACTTCCAACCAGAAGTAGGGCATCAGGATGGATCGGGCAGGTCCAGAGAGCAGAAGGGGTCGGGATCACTGGCATCTCAGGAGATGTGTAGCTCGACAGAAAGAGAGAGAGAGAGAGAGAGAGAGAGAGAGAGAGAGAGAGAGAGAGATCATTAGGTATGCTTATTGTCCCGTAATGGTTAAGGACAGTGTACTTTGCGTGAGTGAAAGCAGGTACTCTGGCAAGACAAGCTTATGACAGGATAACTAAAAGGGAGAGCCAGAGGGTAACACAGACATGAGGGCTCCCTGGGACAAGGCGGCCAGCCACCCCACCACCAACAAACCTTGGTGGACGCCTGAAGGAGGGGGGGTGACAGCATCCAGACATCCCAGTTCACCACAACACACTATGCCCGTGAGACGTCTAGATCTGCTCTTTTACCTAAGGAAAAAAAAAGTTATATACGTTTATACGATATGCATTTCTGCCACACGATACGCATCACGATATCTAGCCTTGCTAAGAAACTTCCGGCAAAACTATTGTGTTGCTTCTTAAAAAAAAAAAAATAAACCTGTGAGCTCACTTTTATTTAATATTTATAACAAAAATGATTTATCATTGAGAAAGAGGAAACATCTTTTTAAAATACAATTAAAAGATTCAGTGTAAAATTTGAACCCCAAGTCCACTGCTTCCAATCAGTTTCTAATTTATTTATTTTTTTAAATAATACTTTTTTTTTTTTTTAATTCATAAAAATACATCAGGTTATTAGCAATATCTCAGAAAAGTGTATTTTGACATAAATCATTACGATATCGATATATCGTCCAGTACTTAAACACTTTAAGGTTACGCTCTGAAATAACGGTTAGTCTCATATTTTTAAAAGAGTTTTTATTTGAATGTCTTCAGATTTTAGTTTTAATATCACAACAAAAAAGCACGGAAGATGAACTTTCACTTTCTTAAGCAAAGAAAATTGTTATTTTAGAGAACAACAATGTTAACGTTTAACATTCGAGATGATCTATGTATCTATTTATTTGGCTGTTTATTTATTTTTATGTTATTTATTTGTTTGTTTGTTTATTTACTTATCTATTTATTTGTCGCTGATTCTACTTCTCTTGCGCTACCGCCATCTTTGACTCCTCACTATATCTGCTCACTACATGGGATATAACGTAACGCTGATCACAGAATTCACATGAAATGTATTTATTTAAGTGAAAATATTTGAAGCGATAATAAACGACTCGTATTTATTCAGAGCTCTTTCTGTACATCAAGCCAAAACCTTTAGGAAACATGCCTCAGTAGATTTAATGCATTAGATTTGTATTTGAATATGCAAATATTATAAATCAGCATTCAAACAGTCGAAACGGTCCTGAAGTCTCTCTAAAGGAAATACAACCAGATAAGATTCTGATACTGGATTAAAAATTAAATGTTTTAAAAAGCAGAAAGATGCCTCACTGGTAATAAAAATAAAAAAAAAGATGATATTATTGTGATAAACATTTTACATTTTGCGTGATAATGTGATAAACTGATACAATAGAAAAACAAATCTGTATATTTTTTAAAAAATTTAATAATAATATAGTAATAAATATGTATGTTTAAATAAATATTTTACATAGCTTCTATTTTAAAGTGTAGTTGTTATAAATATATAAAACTAATAGCAGTTGTTTATACAAACACACACACACACACATAATGGACCATTTTCTAGTTGTGACTTTAAAAAAAACAGTTTGGTCTTTAGAGTGAGAGTGAGTTTTGGAGTTATTCAGCTTCACACCTCCTAGCTTTGCTCTGTCCTGGCTTTACTCTGTCCTGGCTTTACTCTGTCCTGGCTTTACACTGTCCTGGCTTTACACTGTCCTGGCTTTACTCTGTCCTGGCTTTACACTGTCCTGGCTTTACACCGTCCTGGCTTTACTCCGTCCTGGCTTTACTCTGTCCTGGCTTTACTCTGTCCTGGCTTTACTCTGTCCTGGCTTTACTCTGTCCTGGCTTTACACCGTCCTGGCTTTACACCGTCCTGGTTTTACACCGTCCTGGCTTTACTCTGTCCTGGCTTTACACCGTCCTGGCTTTACACCGTCCTGGTTTTACACCGTCCTGGCTTTACCCTGTCCTGGCTTTACACCGTCCTGGCTTTACTCTGTCCTGGCTTTACTCTGTCCTGGCTTTACCCTGTCCTGGCTTTACCCTGTCCTGGCTTTACCCTGTCCTGGCTTTACACCGTCCTGGCTTTACACCGTCCTGGCTTTACACCGTCCTGGCTTTACACCGTCCTGGCTTTACTCTGTCCTGGCTTTACTCTGTCCTGGCTTTACATTATCCTAGCTATACACTGTCCTGGCGTTACTCTGTCCTGGCGTTACTCTGTCCTGGCGTTACCCTGTCCTGGCTTTACCCTGTCCTGGCTTTACCCTGTCCTGGCTTTACCCTGTCCTGGCTTTACATTATCCTAGCTATACACTGTCCTGGCGTTACTCTGTCCTGGCGTTACTCTGTCCTGGCTTTACATTATCCTAGCTATACACTGTCCTGGCTTTACTCTGTCCTGGCTTTACTCTGTCCTGGCTTTACTCTGTCCTGGCTTTACCCTGTCCTGGCTTTACCCTGTCCTGGCTTTACATTATCCTAGCTATACACTGTCCTGGCTTTACTCTGTCCTGGCTTTACTCTGTCCTGGCTTTACTCTGTCCTGGCTTTACTCTGTCCTGGCTTTACACTGTCCTGGCTTTACACTGTCCTGGCTTTACACTGTCCTGGCTTTACACTGTCCTGGCTTTACCCTGTCCTGGCTTTACATTATCCTAGCTATACACTGTCCTGGCTTTACTCTGTCCTGGCTTTACACTGTCCTGGCTTTACATTATCCTAGCTATACACTGTCCTGGCTTTACTCTGTCCTGGCTTTACTCTGTCCTGGCTTTACACTGTCCTGGCTTCACGCATCTAAGATTTACACTTTACACATCCTAGATTTACATGTCCTAACTTTACATGTTGAAGCTTTATACTTCCTAGCTCTACACGTCTTTGATCTTCTCTGCCCTGCAGCGTGGGATTAAGGGGTTTCACTCGATCCTGTAAATCAGCTCTGTCCTGTTCTACAGGATCTGAAGAAACTCAACACATTGCAGTGGAATGGTTCAGAAAACCCCGACAGGTTCGACAGGTTCGACAGATTCCACCGTAACAGGAACCGTGTGCCATAATGAACACGACCCGGAGATGATACTCGGCTATAGGAGTGTGTGTAAATGTGAATAACACACAACAGACTGTGCTGTTATACAAAAATAACACACGCAAAGTGTATTCTTTTCACACGACACCATGGACTGATGTTTGTTACACCACACCGTTTACAGTTTATTAATGAACAACACTTCATACTCTTTTAACGGTGTATAGTTATGGAACTGAAATACGCTGCTTCCTGTTCTCACTTCCGTTAGAGCAGCTATAAAGAGTCTTCACTAACAAACTGCTAGTAGAACAGGAAGCAGTGTTGCATTAAAAAATAAAAGTTTGATACTTTATTTAATGTCTACAAAATATTTTTTTATATTTAAAAAATGTATTTACAACACAGTTAACACTGAAAATGTGAAAAATCTGTAAACATTCATACATAACAGTAAACATTAATATTTTACAACTTGAAAGATTATTTTTTACATATTATTTTAACATTTTAACATAAAATCAGCTGACTTTTTTATTATTAAAAAGTAATAAAAATATAATAATAAAAAACCCACTATATCTCAGAAAAGCATTTTGTATATTATTTCTCATGATCTCAGTATTATATCGTAATATCACCCAGCCCAGAATCCTAATTTTTTATTTAACTTTTTTTTTTTAATGGTTTTATTGTTTTATTTTTTATTTTTTTATTTGGTTCTATAGTTGTTTTTATACTTATATTTTCAATTCACTTTTATTTTAAACTTATATTCTATTATATTACATTTTATTATAATACTTTTTATCATTTAAGTTTCACTACTTGAGTGTTTGAGATTGATTGAGGAAAAGTTTTTTAGTGCTATTATGCTTGAAATTTTAAAATAATTAAAAAAAAAAAAAAGCTTTCAAAAGGTTTAATGCCTCTAAAGACAAATTTTTGTTGAGGATTTTATGTTCATGTAGAAATGTGATGTTTTGGCAGATTGCTTCGTGTTATATTCGTATTTTTAACAGATAAAAAGTTACTTACTGCAGCTTTAATTTGGTTAACAGACACTGTTGTATGTTGAGATGAAAACTCTGATCCATTTTTTTCCCCCTCGTTTTCCACAGTGCAGCCTTAGTGCTGCTGAAAGTGAAGCTGAACGTGAAGCGACACCTGCGTGAGCGTAACACCATCCCCAAGATCTTCGCCGAGTCGGTACGGAAGTACGGCGACAAGACGGCGCTGATTTTCGAGGGCACGGGCGAGCGGTGGAGCTTCAGGCAGCTGGACGAGTACTCGAACCGTGTGGCCAACCTGCTGCACGAGCGCGGCTTCAGGGAGGGCGACGTGGTGGCTCTGTTCATGGAGAACCGCTCGCAGTACGTGGGTCTGTGGCTGGGCATGGCCAAGATCGGCATCGAGGCGGCGCTCATCAACTTCAACTTGCGTCTGGAGGCTCTGGTGCACTGCGTCAACATCTCCAACGCCAAAGCCGTGGTGTTCGGCAGCGAGCTGACTGACGGTGAGGGACAGAAACCACTTCAAACAGTCCAACTCATCGTCATGGAGATGATTTCTATGATTATCATATACAGTAGAGGATGTTTTTATCATTTTAACATGTTTAAGCCTGAAGGAACCTCGGGGGCATCGGATTAATTAGAATTAACCACAGTGTTACTATCATAATTTTTAGCATCTTTATTTCTAGCATTCTTTCTAGAATATATATATATATATATATATATATATATATATATATATATATATATATATATATATATATAATTGTGTTCCTTCACAAATATTAATCTATAAATTAAAATATGCCACATAAGCACATTAAATGCTGATCTAAATATAGACATCATAATTAATCCATAAATTAGTAATTATTTATTTATTAATTATTGAGCATTTCTCAATATAAAATATTATTTATATTGTTCTCATATTTTAATAATAAATAAATAATATTGCAATTTGAAAATAAATATTAGAAACTGTAGAATGTTAGTGTGTAAAGGAGGGGAGAAAACAAATAGCAAACAGCAATAGTATCAACTTCACTCTGATTCCGACTCGGCACACGGATGTGAAACGGATGTGAAAGTACTAATGAGTTAAATTTTTGAAATACTGTTGCTAATCTGGATAATTAATTACTTACATTACTTAAAGTCTACAGTCTGTTTGTTTTTAGTGTACGGGTGTCTAACAAATGCAATTTGTTTTTGTTGTGGCATCAAAAATCACACGATCACACGCCTAATTTGGCTTGTTAAAGGTTTGCTAATTAGCTGAGTAGATCTGGTGTATGCAACACTAGTTCAATAATTTAAATAAAATTTCCGCTTCACATCTGTTTTCCGATATGGAGGAAGCTGGAACTTCCTGCGACAGCACTGCGAGAAGCTGAGAAATGTGGATTTGACTAATCGAACCACATCTCCAGTTTCATGAGTAAACCGTAAGGGTTACAGAGGGTAAAAGTAGTAGGAGAGAGTGTGTTCTGAAATTAATCATACTGGAGAACAGGACGGAAGTGAAACTCGCACCACTGCTTAACCTAGATTAGTCACTGGAGTGTGTTCTGGATTTAAAAAATGATTGTGAGATAGTGTTTCATGTCATAATCTGATGATCATCTGAACCCTTGTGGTGAGAGGTGGTGAGAGGTGGTGGGATGTAATGAGACGTGGTGGGAGGTGGTGAGATGTAGTGAGAGGTGCGGAGAGGAGGTGAGATGTGGTGGGATGAGGTGAGAGGTGGTGAGAGGTGGTGAGAGGTGGTGAGAGGTAGTGAGATGTGGTGAGATGTGGTGAGATGTAGTGAGATGTAGTGAGAGGTGGTGAGAGGTGGTGAGAGGTGGTGAGAGGTGGTGAGATGAGGTGAGATGTGGTGAGCGTTGGTGAGCAGTGGTGAGATGTGGTGAGAGGTGGTCAAGCCATAAAAGTCGAGCAAAGTGGAAGAGAAACGAGTAAACACAAAACCTGCTGAACTCAACCTGCCACTTTTCCGTATGGATTTAGCCGAGTCAGCATTTTTCTTGTTTGCCCTGTTCATTTTACAGTTTCTATAGTAACAGGGGACTTGTACAGCACAAGCTCCACATAAAAGAAAAAAAATATTGCTATGGTGAAGTTTTCTGTAAGGAGAATAAATATTTATTATTTTTAATTTATGGAAGGAGTCTCCAGTGTCAGCGCGTTGTAACAGTCAGAGGTAAAGCTGTAACTAAGTTTTCTTAGATATCACGATGTAAATCATGTTGTAGAAATGTCTTAAAGTATCATTAAATAAATATTTATATTTTTATTATATCGCTCACCACTGGAGTTTAGTGAATAATGAAGATTTCACAGCACTGCTAGCCAAAAAAAACCTAAAATAATACTCTAGAAACATCTTTACAACTTAAACCTCATTAAAAATGCCACAAATCGATGAATATGCAAATAGGACACACCCCTACGGCCCCCCAGAATCAGCATCTCGGAGTTATTCATGTAAAGTTTAAAGATCTGAATATGTATGTAAAGTGTTTATTTTCTCTCTCTCTCTCTCTCTCTCTCTCTCTCTCTCTCTCTCTCTCTCTCTCTCAGCGATGTGTGAGGTGCACAGCTCCATGGGGAAAAGCGTAAAGCTCTTCTGTTCTGGTGACTGGGATCCCAAGCGAGTACCTGAGGGAACCGAGTGTTTAGAGCCACTCCTCCAGGCCGCGCCCACACACAAACCCAGCGAACCACAGCGCGGCTTCACCGGTACATCAGCCAATCACATGTGGAGAGCTTGTCTGGGTGTGTTAAAGGTCCACATTGTTCTGAATTCTGATCTGATCTGATTTTCCCCGTTAGATCGTCTCTTCTACATTTACACATCTGGAACTACTGGAATGCCGAAAGCTGCTATCGTCGTCCACAGCAGGTAAAAAAATATTTCCTTTTTTCTTCTTTCTACTTTCCTCTTCTATCCTCCTCTCTTCGATTCTATTCTCTCTTCTTTCCTCTTCTCTGCTCCTCTCCTCTCGTCTTTTTCTGTTCTCCTCTTCTCTTCTTTTTTTTTTCTTTTCTCCTGTTCTTTCTCTCCTCTTCTCTTTTCAACTCTTCTCTTCTCGTCGCCTCTCTTCTCTTTCCTTCTCTTCGTTTATCTTCTCTCATCTCATCTCATCTTTTCCCTTCGCTTTTTCTCCCTTCTATGCCGTTCTCCTTTCTTCATCTAACATTTAACTTTTCGTTTTATTTCTTCTCTTCTGTCTTTTCTTTTTTATCTTGTCTCTTTTGTTCTTGTCTCTTCTCTACTCTTTTCTCTTTTTTCTTGACTATACTTCATTTTCATCACTTCATCCATCTATCTATCTAATTTCTTCTCTTCTCTTTTTTGACTTCTTTTGTTATTCTCATCTTTTCTCATCTATTCTCTCCTGTTTTCTGTTCTTGTCTTTTCTTCTCTTTCCTCATTGCGTCTCATCTCTTTGCATTTCTCTCTTCTTTCTCTATTCTCTTGTTGTCTTGTCTTTTCTCTTCTGTTCTTTTCTTTTTGTCACACCTCGTCTTGGCTGTCCATTTCTCTTCTCGTTTCTTCTCTCTTTTTCTTAGTTTCCTTTTCTCCTTCTTCGGTTTTTTCTTCTCATCTCATTGTGTCTCATGTTTTCTCTTAGTTTTTGTTATACTTAATTTCCTTCTGTCTTTTCGTCTGTCTTTCTCCTGATTATCACTCACTCTCTCACTCTCTCACTCTGTGTGTGTGTGTGTGTGTGTGTGTGTGTGTGTGTGTGTGTGTTGTAGGTATTACCGTATGGCTGCTCTGGTGTATTACGGTTTCAGGATGCGGTCGGAGGACGTGCTGTACGACTGTCTCCCGCTTTACCACTCAGCAGGTGAGACAGCACTCGCTGAACACTTCCTGTCAGATAAACTCTACAGGAAGTGTGTAAACAAGGTCACATCCTCTTTTTTTTTACACTTTAAATTAATCATTTAATAATTTCATTGTAACTAGTCAAAACACTCAACTGGGCGTGGCTTCTATAGCTGTCAGTCTTAACTGAGGAGGTGTGGCTTCTGTACCTATAAGTGGAGGAGGTGTGGCCTCTGTATCTATAAGTGGAGGAGGCGTGGCCTCTGTATCTATAAGTGGAGGAGGCGTGGCCTCTGTATCTATAAGTGGAGGAGGCGTGGCCTCTGTATCTATAAGTGGAGGAGGCGTGGCCTCTGTATCTATAAGTGGAGGAGGCGTGGCCTCTGTATCTATAAGTGGAGGAGGCGTGGCCTCTGTATCTATAAGTGGCGGAGGCGTGGCCTCTGTATCTATAAGTGGCGGAGGCGTGGCCTCTGTATCTATAAGTGGCAGAGGCGTGGCCTCTGTATCTATAAGTGAAGGAGGCAAGGACTCCGTATCTGTCTGTCTTTGCTGTAGAGGCATGGCTTCTGTATCTGTCAGTCTTTACTGAGGAGGTGTGGTCTCTTTATCTGTCACTGTAAGTAGAGGAGGTGTGGCCTTTGTAACTGTCATTCTTAGTTGAGGAGGTGTGGCCTTTGTAACTGTCAAGCTGAGTAAACGAGGCGTGGCCTCACTTTTCAAAGCGTACACTATTTTTTTTTAATTTCAGTTGGAATGTACTGTATCATATAGCTCAGAGTACATAACCTTATTTCATTAGCACTGTTTTTTCCTGATGGTTCCAGACTTACGTGTTCTGTTGTGTTCTGTGTGCCAGGGAACATCGTGGGCGTCGGTCAGTGTCTGATCCACGGCATGACCGTCGTCATCAAGAAGAAGTTCTCAGCATCCAAATTCTGGGAGGACTGCATCAAATACAACTGCACGGTGAGAGTCAGACACGGAGAAACGCGCAAGATCTTCATATCACACTGATTACGTTATGGGTCGTGTCCATAGCTACAGGTTTGACTCCGCCCCTTTAGTAGCAATTCCTCTCAGCAGCTTTTATGGAGAAACTTAGTGAGGAACTTTTATGGGCAAAAACTCAGATTCCAAACGTTCTGTCCTGATGTGAACAAAAGAAAAAACAATCTCCCTGTCCGAAATAGCGTCCTACTTCCCGTTCCCTACACACATTACAGTGCATTGTGGGTATTCACGTCCATCTAATGAAATTGTTTAGCTGTAACTAGAAAATAGCAGAACTCCCAAAATAGTGCACCATGTAGTGAATAGGGTGTGACCTTTACTCCCTACACAACCCACATCAGGAGAAAATGTTATCGTCCCAAAATAAACAGCATCGACTACTACAGCTTCCGGTCTGTAACAAGTACAAAATACACAAAAAGTCACAAACATACACAAAATACACAAAAATAAACCAAATACAAGAAGAGTACTGAGCTGAAATTGACAAACTGCTACATACAGAAATTAGTTTTATTTTACTCTCTCTCTCTATTTCTGTCTGTCTTTTTCTCTCACTTTCTTTCTCTCTCCCTGTCTTTGTGTCTCTCTCTCTCTCTCTCTCTCTCTCTCTCTCTCACACACACACACACACACACACACACACACACTTTGTCTATCTCTCTGTCTTTTTCTCTCACTTTCTCTCTCTCTCTCTCTCTCTCTGTCTCTCTCTCTCTCTCTGAGACACTGTGTCCCTCTCTCACTCTGTGTCTCTCTTCCTCACACTCTCTCTCTCTCTCTCTCTCTCTCTCTCTCTCTCTCTCTCTCTCTCTCTGAGACGCTTTGTCTCTCTCACTATGTCTCTCTCTCTCTCTCCCTCACACACTGTCTCTCTCTCTCTGAGACACTTTGTCTCTCTCTCACTATGTGACTCTCTCTCTCACTCTCTCTCTCTCTCTCTCTGAGACAGCTTTGTCTCTCTCACTATGTCTCTCTCTCTCTCTCTCTCCCTCTCTCTCTCTCTCTCTCTGTGAGCCACTTTGTCTCTCTCACTATGTCTCTCTCTCTCTCTCTGTCTCACTATGTCTCTCTCATCCTCACTCTCTCTCTCTATCTCTCTGAGACACTTTGTCTCTCTCACTATGTCTCTCTCTCTCTCTCTCTCCCCCCTCACACACTGTCTCTCTCTCTCTCTCTCTCTCTCTCTCTCTCTCTCTCTCTCTCTCTCTCTCTCTGAGACACTTTGTCTCTCTCACTATGTCTCTCTCTCGCTCTCCCCCTCACACACTGTCTCTCCCTCTCTCTCTCACTATGTCTCTCGCGCTCTCTCTTTCTCACTGTGTCTCTCTCTCACTGTGTCTCTCTCTCAATTTCAATTTAATTCAATGTGTGCTTTATTGGCATGACAAAATATTTTTTTTGTATTGCCAAAGCAATATACAACAGTAGACCAAGAGAAGTAGGAATTGAACAAAACATAGTAAACACTGTTAAAAAAAATAAAAAAAATAAAAAACAAAAATAGGAGCAAAACATAAATGAATAAACAGATGTTACAGATGCAGAAGATAAATATGTAGTAAAAATTCATAACTAGATGCAACATCATATACATTAATGGTAACACAGGGACAAGGTGTTGATGGTAGGCGGGGTTAGAGTGGGTGGGTGTTTATGGTGGTAGGTGGGGTTAGGATGGGTGGGTCTTTATGGTGGTAGGTGGGGTTAGGATGGGTGGGTTTTTATGGTGGTGTGTGGGTGGGTGTTTGTGAAGGTAGGCGGGGTTAGGATGGGTGTGGGTAGGCGGGGTTAGGGTGGGTGGGTGTTTGTGATGGTAGCCGGGGTTAGGGTCGGTGGGTGTTTGTGATGGTAGGCGGGGTTAGGGTGGGTGGGTGTTTGGGATGGTAGGCGGGGTTAGAGTGGGTGGGTGTTTGTGATGGTAGGGGGGGTTAGGATGGGTGTGGGTGGTGGTGGTGGAGCAAGTCATTGATTTTAGAGCTCTCCCTCTCTTTCTCACTGTCTCTCTCTCTCCCCCTCTTTCTCACTGTCTCTCTCTCTCTCACACTCACACACTTTGTCTATCTCTCTCTGTCTTTTTCTTTCACTTTCTCTCTATCTCTATCTCTCTCTCTCTCTCTCTCTCTCTCTGAGACACTTTGTCTCTCTCTCACTGTGTCTCTCTCTCTCTCACTGTGTGTCTCTCTCTCCCTCTCTCTCACTGTGTCTCTCTCTCTCCCTCTCTCTCACTGTGTGTCTCTCTCTCCCTCTCTCTCACTGTGTCTCTCTCTCTCTCTCTCCCTCGCTCTCACTGTGTCTCTCTCATCCTCACACACTGTCTCTCCCTCTCTCTCACTATGTGTCTCTCTCTCACACACACAGATAGTGCAGTATATCGGTGAGATCTGTCGTTATTTGCTGAACCAGCCGGTGCGGGATGTGGAACAGCGTCACCGTGTGCGCATGGCGCTGGGTAACGGTCTGCGTCAGTCCATCTGGGAGGAGTTCATGCAGCGCTTTAACGTACCGCAGATCGCCGAGTTCTACGGAGCCACCGAGTGTAACTGCAGCCTCGGCAACTTCGATAACAAGGTGAAACGAAGAGAAATAAAAATAGGATACTGCACACACACACACACACACACACACACACACACAGCTTCTCCTGGAAGCCAGTTCCCAGCTAATGCATTTTGAAGTGAATGTGTAGGTGTGTGTATTGGACACGTTTCAGATGATGGATATCCGGAATATTCTAAAAGCTCTGTGCTGCAGGTAACTCGGTTCTGTTTAACACCACATCGCTTTCGAATTCTGGATTGTGATTGGTCAGAAGGTGTTGATTAATTCTCTATAACAGCAGCTCTGACAGCAGCGCAAGTTTATATTAATGCGCTCGTTCTAATACCTTATCGTTTCTATAGTAACAGCTCGTTCACAGGGATGTGCACAGCGGACGCTCCATTGATAAACAAACTTAAATATGTGTAATCATTGATATGGTGACGTTTTCTGTAAGGAGACATTTATTTAACATTAATATCTGTGTGTGTGTGTGTGTGTGTGTGTGTGTGTGTGTGTAGACCGGTGCGTGTGGCTTTAACAGCCGTATCCTGCCCTTCGTCTACCCCATCCGTCTGGTCAGAGTGGACGAGGAGACCATGGAGCTCATCAGAGGACCTGATGGAGTGTGTATACCATGTGGTCCAGGTTAGTGTATATACACACACACACACACACACACACACATACTTTTGTCGTTTTTTAACATTTCCACTACATAGTGTCATCAAAACTGTTTCCACCAAGACTACTGTGCACCCTTTGGCTTTGTTAGTGATTATCACTAGTCTCCAGAGAAGCTCCTCCCACTTTCATAGGTAGTGTTATGTGATATGAAATCCTCATTAAATCCTCAGCTGGTGTTGTCTCTGTTCTCCAGGTGAACCGGGTCAGCTGGTGGGCAGAATCATCCAGAACGACCCCCTGAGACGCTTCGACGGCTACGTTAACCAGTCCGCCACCAGTAAAAAGATCGCACAGAGTGTCTTTAAGAAGGGGGACAGCGCTTACCTGTCAGGTGAGTGCTCCAATAATGCACATGTAGAGATGAGCTGTGTGTGTGTGTGTGTGTGTGTGTGTGTGTGTGTGTGTGTGTGTGTGTGTGTGTGTGTGTGTGTGTGAGAGAGATGATCTTCAGACATAGCCTGATGTGATGCTCAAACTTCAGTCTTTCTCTCACCGTGTCCTCACATATTTTGTTGTTTGGTTTAAATCTTAGAAAAAAAATTTCCACCGCGGGTCAGTTACACTCGGTTCTTTAAACCTTTATGGTTCTTTTTAACCAGGAACCAAACTCCAGGATGAGCATAAAGAGTCCCCTGAGGCACAAAGAGTTCCCCAAGGGGCATTAATAGTTCCCTGAGGGGTATAAAGAGTAAAAAGTTAAAGGGCATAAAGAGTTCCCCGAGGTGTAAATAGTTCCCGGACACATAAAGAGTTCCCGAAGTGTAAATAGTTCCCGGACACATAAAGAGTTCCCGAAGTGTAAAAATTTCCCGGACACATAAAGAGTTCCCGAGGTGTAAAAAGTTCCCGGACACATAAAGAGTTCCCCGAGGTGTAAATAGTTCCCGGACACATAAAGAGTTCCCCGAGGTGTAAATAGTTCCCGGACACATAAAGAGTTCCCGAGGTGTAAAAAGTTCCCGGACACATAAAGAGTTCCTGAAGTGTAAAAAGTTCCCGGACACATAAAGAGTTCCCGAAGTGTAAATAGTTCCCGGACACATAAGGAAAAACGAGTTTATAACAGCCTGTCAGTAACACGGTTCTCCTGTTCTTCTGCAGGAGACGTGCTGGTGATGGACGAGTTCGGCTACATGTACTTTAGAGACCGTACGGGAGACACGTTCCGCTGGAAGGGTGAGAACGTCTCCACCACTGAGGTGGAGGGAACGCTGAGCCGCCTGCTGGACATGAAGGACGTGGTGGTGTACGGTGTCGAGGTCCCAGGTACCCAGAGAGTCCACAACTTCCTGCTGCCTTTATTTACTTCTTTATCGTCTGTTTGTCTTTTTTTACTCATTCGATCGTCTGTTATTAGAGTTGAAGTGTAGGTCTCAGTTCTTCTTTTCTTCTCCTGTTATGTTTTATTCCGTCCACTTTCTCGACTCTAACTTCTTGTCGTTCCTCACCAGGCGCAGAGGGTAAAGCCGGCATGGCGGCCATCGCAGACCCGGACCACACCACAGACCTGGCGAAGTTCAGCAGGGAGCTGGAGAAGGCGTTGCCCCCCTATGCCCGCCCAGTGTTCCTGCGCTTCCTGCCTGAGGTCAACAAGACCGGTGAGCCTTATATATCATCATGACCCAGTTCTGATTCCGTTACCAAAGCACTGACACTGGAGACTCCTTCCATAAATGTATAATAAACGTTTCCTTACAGAAAACGTCACCATACTAACGATTACACACTTTCTTAAATCCCCCGTTTATTATTAGCGGATCGTCCGCCCGTACACGTCCCTGTGAATGTGCTGTTACCATAGAAACGATAACGTATTAGAACGAACGCGTTAATATTAACCTGCGCTACTGTCAGAGCTGATCAACACCTTCTGACCAATCAGAATTGAATAAATATAACATTCATTTCCTTCAGTGAGATGATGTGTATCTTAGTATTGCGGATATAACGAATGCAGGGATAGAGCATGGCGGCCATCTTGAACGCAGGAACCGTACGAGTCCTCTTCCATCGTTATTTATTTCATTACTTCTATTAGTAAGAAGAACCTTGCTGCACATACATGTATCTGTTTCAATGATCCAACAAATAAATTTCTCCTCTTATGGTTCTCCTTCTCGCAGGAACCTTCAAGTTCCAGAAGACGGAGCTACGCCGCGACGGTTTCGACCCGACCGTGGTGTCTGATAAGCTCTACTTCCTGGACTGCACTAAAGGATGCTACGTCGAGCTGGACGCCGAACTCCACCGTAGCATCGCCTCGGGCAAGCAAAAAGTATAAAGAAACCACTGCCGACTCCGCCCACTTCCTCAAACTTCCCTCATCAGACCCCTCCTCCCTAGGAACCTTTCAACGCCTCGTCTCTCGTTACCTCAGCAACCGCAGTGAGGGGTAGCAGGAGCACTCCACCTCCCAGCTCGCTCGTTCATCCGTCCATCCGTCCGTTCAGACACCCGAAGTGCCCCACCCTCGACCTACCGTGGGCAGGATAACAAACAGATGTTGATACAAACACTCTGATACACATTATAGCGGTTTATGGCACAAGGAGAGAGAGAGAGAGAAAGAACACGCCTCCTCGGGTCGTCCTGCACAACGGCTGCTTGTTTATAACGTTGATCTTGAACGCAGTCCAAGAAAAAAGAAAAAAAAAAAAAACCCTGTCTGCTCAGCGAAGGGACCAAATCGACACGGATTCACACGTCACGTGTCCGTCCACACGCAGCGGAGCAAACAGACAGCCATAAAAGTGACTCGGTGCGCAAATGCTATTTATTTCAAACTTTACCTGCACCAAAAAATATTTAAGTTGTAGAATAGCGTTTATTTATAAAACGTATCGTAAACATCTAATACATCATCTATGTACAGCTGAGGTGCGAGCTGCACCTGGCTACTGATTCATTCTTCCACACCTGTAGGGGGCGGTGTGTGTGTGAAAGTGAGTGTGTGTGTGTGAGAGTGAGAAATGAATGTATCCACGTGCAGATGAACGTAGCATTGTGCAGACAGCGCTGTCAGGCTTTACGTCTGATATTTCTACACGGCTTTGCGTGGAGGATCTGGCAATCGTAGCCACGCCCCCTCATGCGAGAAATGAAAACGATGAAAGGGAAGTCATTTTAATACGCCGTTATACGTTTTGTTTTTTAATCACAGAAGCATGGCTGATGAACAGACGGAGCAGTGTGCCTTAACAAGGGCTCAGGCCCTGTCCTAATCCACCTCACGATATCTGGCTCCCTTTGTAGGCTCCCTTATCTTCCTATCCATTTCCTCTAGATTTTCTTATGAGATAAACGCTCCTTTATTTATTGGCTCACATAGGCAAAAATAAATAAATAGAAATCCTCCTATTTGTGTATCGGTAATCAGATGCATAATAATACATCGTGATATTTACTAGGGATGCATCCATACCATTATCCCCCAACCCCCCCCCCCCCCCCCCCCCCCCCCCCAAAGTCATGGAATTAAAGTGCTGGGAATTCCGGAGTTTTTGATTAGGGAATTACGAGCTGCAGTTCACTTCCTTATTTACGGTTTATGCTTAACGAACGCAGCATAACCCTACGTTCACACTAGCTATCAATGAGTCGTGTTACTTATGGGTGTGGCCTGTCCAGCGTTTTATTTAAACTAGTAGCTATATATATATATATATATATATATATATATATATATATATATATATAACTTCTAAAGCTAAATTAAATAACGTGTGTGATTACCGTGTTACGCGCTCAGCTTCATACTAGCTACGTTCTCAGACTAGATTAGCAAAACGAGCTAGCTCTACTAGCTACGTGCACTCACCAGAGGCACCAACGATCTCTGCTAAGCTTTATTTTTCTTCCTAACGTCCCCAAAAGACGTTTAATCAGAGCCCGAATACGACAGGAGATGAAACCACGCACGTTTTTACGGGAACCGATTGCAGGTAGGAACTGCAGGGTCGAAAAGGGACGATCGTCTGTCGTTTTTGTCGCTCGCTAGCGTGAACGCAGGGTTGGATTCCCTTTTTTGACTGTGACTCATGGTCATTTATTTCTCTGTGAGAGAGTGAGTGAGTGTGTGTGTGTGTGTGTGTGTGTGTGCACGTACGTGACAGCTTGCTGTAGCATGAGTCACTATTTAACTAATACAAATGGATGATGAAGATCTGCGATGCTAATGCTAAGCAGGAGGTTGGCTTTGATGCAGTTTTTAGAAATACACTCCAGAGTTTAAGATCAGAACTGAACGAGGTTTTTAAATTAAGGTTTAAGGTGAACATTATATTGGGTATAAAGTAAACTAAAAAAAAGGTGGTTTATCATGCACTCTGCTGTCTCAACTGTTGTGTTTTTTTAATTTTATAATAATTTTTTTTTGCATTTATTTATTTTGCAGACCACTGATTTGTTTTTAATTGTCATGGATTGACTGGCTTTAATTATGTTTCCTGGTTTATTTTTTGTTCTTGGTGTGTGTGTGTGTGTATAAGTGTGTGTGTATAAGGGTCGGTCCTATGAAAGCAGAGCGTCGTTATCGTGCGACTTTGCCGAGGCGTCTCCTGACTTTACATCACACTTAAAAAGATTTTCGTTTTAATTCCGATTCACAGTATAAGGGGCGGAGCCTGATCATTTCTTGAGTGCTGATTGGCTGAAATGGAAATTATGTTCCAAATGTGTAAATGTAAATTTGAATCATGGATTTGAAACGGGTCACGGCGCCAAAATCTGAATTTGAAATTCTGCACATCCGATCCCGGTTTTAAAGCCGTGGATACGAACTCCACAACGCAACCTGATACGCGATTCCAAACAGAAGCAAAATAATCATTCAGGTTTCCAAAAAGATGACATTTCTCCACGGCTCCCGACAGACACGACGCCGGAGCTCGGTTGTGTGGGAATGAGGAGTTTGAATCAGATTGTAGTTCCATGTTCTGGCCTGCAGGAGGCAGCGCATGTCCTCACTTTACCAAAACTTAGCCTCCATTCCAAAAACTCTCAGAGCTGATTTATATTTCTGTGCTGAAATATATTTGCGTGCGTCTTAAAGCATGGAGAGGGGGGTTATGGGTAAACGTGTCGAGCAGAGACGCGTGTACGCAATCTTTCAGGTAACTAATTGTGCGTATCTCGCGTGCTGTGCGTGAACAAGCCTTCAGATGAACTCTGATTGGTTGGCACGGAGGTGTGTCCGACTGCGTACCCAGAAACCTTTCTTTTACTTTTCGTCTGCGGGTTTTATCGCCGTTTCAGAGTAACATCGTTCCAAAAACATTTAAAGTGTAAACGGTAATCATTTTACATTTGTTAGTGCATTTGGTACGTTTTAAAAATGCAGTATGTTTACAGTCTCCTCCGTTACAGATCGCGACACAAACAGATGAACGACGCTTTCGAAAAGTCTCAAATCGGGAAAACGTACGTCACTCATCACGGTTAGCAGGCTAGCTCGCGTTGCTAACAACAGAAGAGCATGGAGGCGTCCGTTTTGCCGATTTATTTTCTACTTTGGAACCTGAACGCACGGAAGTAGAAAATGACGTAATTCCGACTACCGAGGTCCAATCCAGCATTTATACCAGCTGTGTCTCATCGTAACATCGTTTAATCCTGCACGTTTGCACAGTTTACGATCTTTTTTCACACTCGCAGGAAAGACGTAGCACACTGCGTCGTTCTCAATTTAACAAGAAACAAATCTAAACCTGCTAGAATTCTGTGACTGGTAGAATTGTGGATGGATTTAAACACTAGTTAACGTGAACTGTTTGATCCTGCTGAATACAGACGCTTCAGAAACGCTAAAAAAAAAAACGGTTTGTCATCGATCACGCAACGAAATCTTTTTGTTTCTGCTCTTTTTCTCGTTCCCGTTTCTGTGAATTCTGGTTTTATTCACGTGACACCGCCCCCTAGTGGACACACGTGCGCTCGCAGAAGTATAAATCGGCCCTGAGGCACAGAACGGCAGCTTCATTTCATCAGAAATCGTTTCGTCGTTCTCTTGATAAAATGAGCTTTTTGAGAACGTTTGTTGGACTTTTACATTGTGGTGTGTGAAAGCTGCTGTAAAACTGTATTTATGTGTTTTTGTGTGATTTGGTTGTTTGTTTTTTTTAGTGATTATTATTTTGATTTAATTTTCCAAAGTGATGAAGGACCAAGCAGGATCACAGACCGAATTCCACATTTAGTTTTTTTTTGGGGGGTGGGGTATGTGGGGGGGTGCTGGGGGGGGAGGAGGGCTAGTTGCATGTTAACTGAAGGTGGAGGTCGACAGTTAAAAAAATAAACAAGAAAAATAAAAACACATGGAATGTGGTCACAGAAACCTTGTTTGAACCATCAGCTCGTCATCGTTCTCCTGACCGTCTCAGTGTTTCTCAATTTTCTGTTCGGTGCTCAGGAACAATGTTTTAGTTTCAGAAAAGGGGGGGGGAAGTGTGTTGGGTTTGTGGGTTGGTTAGTAAACAGTGCACTCTGTGTGTGTGTGTGTGTGTGTGTGTGTGTGTGTGTGTGTGTGTGTGTGTAGGGGGAGGTGTGTGAGGTGTGTATGTCACACTGAAGTCCTCTTGTCTCTTACTAGCTGTATATCGTGCTTTTCAGAAGAAAAACAACAACATGGCATCCGAGAATCAACATTAATAAAAAAAAAAAATCTATAAAGTTCTGGTTGTTTTTTTTTTTTTTTTTTTTTTTTTTTTTTTTAAATGATCTATTTATTTAAGAAATCCAATCCTGTGGTGTGGAATTCCAAGATGTTATGACATGTGGGTGTGTCCTGGAAAAATTCTGAAAAGAAGTAAAAACGTTCAGGGCCGAGGATCCAGAAACCGTTCGGAGGATATAAAAGTCTGGAGGCAGTTTGAAAAAAAGGCCATTCTAAAGGAGAAAAAAGAAAGAAAAGAGAACAGGTTTAGATATAAAATAAAAATGCTCATGGCAATTTGTTATAAGGAACAAAGAAAAAACGAGAAAGAAAAAGAAAGGTTGCAGGTAGCTCTGAAAAACAAAAAAAAACGAAAAGGAGGTATGTAAGAATAAAAAGAAAGAATAAAAAGAAACTCACTGACAAAATATTTAAAAGAGCAATAAAAATGAAATAAAAATAAAAAATGAAAAAAAAATAGAAAGAAAAAAGAGGGAAAAAAACAAAAAAAATAAATTATTTGTATTTTCTTTTTCTTTTGAGTTTTTAGAAAAAAAGAAAGAATGAAAGAAAAAGAAGAAAAGCGCAAGACCTAAAGAGAAAAAAGAAGAGCAAAAGAAAGAAATGAGAAAACAAGAAAGAAGGAAAAAAGGAAAGAAATTAAATTAAAGAGAAAAATCAGAAAGCTTTCTTTTACTTTAATAGTTTTTTTTCCATAAAATTTTTTGTTGCTTTTAATAATAAAAGAATAAACCACTCAGGATGCCTTCATTTTGTTTCAGGGTGCATAAACTTTTGCACTCACGCATATGTAAGCACACAACTCTCCTTGTTTTTCCACATTGACTCACCTTCCCATGAAAAGTGACTTTGTTTGAGCCCATCCCCGTCTCTGATTGGCCGGTTCACTGAGTGGGCGGAGCTTTGTGTTCTGGCACCATCTGGCTCCAGCTGTTTTTTGTTCAGTCTGTTTTTTTTTTTCCTTCTGGAGATCCATGATGAAGATCACGCTGGTGAGCGTCACCGTGACCATCGCGCTCCTGATGGAGGTCCACGCTGACGTCCAGCCGCAGAAGAACTTTGACCTGAAGAGGGTGAGGGGAACTTCATGGAGTTTTGTGGAGGAGAGAGTTCTCCTGTGGTGTGTTTGAGGTGGAGATACGGTTCCCCGGTCAGGTCTGCTTCTTATTAATCTGCTCCGGCACAAATCTACTGAATATTCAAAAGCTCAGATTGAAATATTTCTATTCATATTTTAATATTTTTTATTTATATTTATAAAAACAGACAAAAAGTTCCGGCGGTTGTGCTGCTCTGCTCAACTCACAGCTTATTAATATTCATAAGATCAACATTAATATCATCAACATTATTGTTGATAAAATGTATATCTTGTGGATCGAGACGTTTATCAAATCATGTCACTTTAAACCATTTTAAACTCTATAGAATAAATTGTTGAAAGAAAAAAAATCAAACATCTGTACATTTTATTCTCATTAAACTATCAGGATTGGATGAATATGCATGAATATGCAAATTAGAACAGCTCCCATGTTCTACTGTCATCTGTAATCTCAGTAATATTACCTATCAGGTTAGCTAACCGCTAATAAACTAGCTCACCGATTTATTTATAAATGCACTGACGGTCAATTTGCATATCAGACGTAATTGGTGGAAAGCAATTGGCTTTGTTTAGTGACATCACAAACTGAGCTCATATGTAGCCCTGCCCACAAATATGTTTTACCTGGTGGAAAGGACGGCTTTTATCTCTCCTGTCCAAAGAAAAGGAAGGAAGAAAAAAGAGAAATAAAAATGAAAGACAAGAGAAGAAAGAAAGAAAGAAAGAAAGAAAGAAAGAAAGAAAGAAAGAAAGAAAGAAAGAAAAAGAAAAAAGGGGCAAGACAGTAAAGGGAAAAAAGAAAGAGAAATAAAAAGAAAATGGAAGAAAAACATTAAAATAGAAAGAACAGAGAGACAACAAAAAAGGTAAAAATAAAAAAAAGGGAAACTAGTGTATTACAAAAATCTCATCATTCTGGCACACGATATTCAAACAGCAGTTTAATTAAAAACAGTTTAATGATCATTTTATTTACATCTACAAAAATACTTTACTTAAAACCGAAAAGGAGAAAAAAACAATAAGTCTAGAATTACAATTTACACCTTCCAGTTATAATCTGTAACTGTTTTTATTATTTTTTAATTTTTTAAAAAAAAAAAAAGCTTTTTAAACCAAAAGAAAAGGTGAACGCAAAAAGAAGGCAAGGAAATAAAGAGAAAAAAGGAAACAAAGAAAAAACAAAAAGAGGAACAAAATGGGGAAGAAAGTAAAGAAAAATAAATAAAAAGAAAAAAGAGAAAGAATAAAGAGAAAAAGAGAAAAAGAAAGAGAACAAATAAAGGACAAATGAGAAAGAAAGAAAGAAAAGAAAAAGAAAGCAAAAAAGAAACTCAAAAAAAAGAAAAATAGAAATAAGAGAAGAGAAGAGAAAGAACAGAGAGACAACAAAAAGGTAAAAGGGTCAAAAGAAAAAGAACTGTTTTTTTTTTTTTTTAAGTTTTTAAATAAAATAGCGTAACACCTGCAAAATATATTTTTGATCTAATTTATCACGATGTCGATATGGTCGTATCACTCAGCTCTAATCCTGAAGTGGAAACTTTATCGTGTCTTTAAAGTGGCGTTTTGGGCTTTTCCACGTGCGTCGTGTGTTCAGTTCGCAGGTCGCTGGTACCGTGTGGGTCTGGCGTATAACTCACCCAGCTTCGCCCGGCACAGAAACAAGCTGACCATCTGTATGGGCGTGGTGGAACCGAAGGAGAACGGAGATGTCATGATGACCGTGTGGAAAACGAAGTGAGTGTTAACAATAAAACACTAAACACTGTGTTCAACTGCAGTAACCAATCGCTGGTTTGTCGTTGACGTGTTTGTGGGAGGAGACTGGTTTTAGGTAGAGATCGACCGATAATCATTTTTCCCGATATTTTTCCCGATATTTAAGCATTTTTCCATAATCCAATATCAGTTTTGTAATATCGGAGCCACCGATAAATGGCACCATCTTGTGGGCGTTTAAAGAATTACATGCAGGACCAGCACTGCATCTGTTTTTTTGCATCTGTTATTTGATTATTTGTTAGAATTATTTTTGTGCATCGTTTGTTTACCTGTTTGTTTACCGCATCAAAGCTTTTTTTTGTTTTTTTTTAAAAAGACACTTTAGTAACAGTGCACTTTATTTTTCACTGCATGTCGTACTGTGTATGGCTGTGTGAGTGACTGATAAAATGGGATTTGGCGTCAGCTACCATAGACACACACAGTAACTCCTCCTCCTTTTATAGGGTGCCATTACTTTTGTCCTAGTTGAACGGCTTGCTTTATATGTTGTAATCGATGGATTTGTTTTGGAATCACTTTCTTTCAAGTGAGTTTCACAAACTGTTCATTAAATTGGTGTGTAAATGAATAAATAAGCGATCGAGGTTCACCTTAGGGAGTCAGTGAGAGAGACAGTGAGAGACAGAATAACAACAAAAAAATCCAGAAAAACACATTTCAAAAAAAGTTATAAATTGATTTGCATTTTAATGAGGGAAATAAGTATTTGACCCCTTCGACTTAGTACTTGGTGGCAAAACCCTTGTTGGCAATCACAGAGGTCAGACGTTTCTTGTAGTTGGCCACCAGGTTTGCACACATCTCAGGAGGGATTTTGTCCCACTCCTCTTTACAGATCCTCTCCAAGTCATTAAGGTCTCGAGGCTGACGTTTGGCAACTCGAACCTTCAGCTCCCTCCACAGATTTTCTATGGGATTAAGGTCTGGAGACTGGCTAGGCCACTCCAGGACCTTAATGTGCTTCTTCTTGAGCCACTCCTTTGTTACCTTGGCTGTGTGTTTTGGGTCGTTGTCATGCTGGAGTACCCATCCACGACCCATTTTCAATGCCCTGGCTGAGGGAAGGAGGTTCTCACCCAAGATTTGACGGTACATGGCCCCGTCCATCGTCCCTTTGATGCGGTGCAGTTGTCCTGTCCCCTTAGCAGAAAAACACCCCCAAAGCATAATGTTCCCACCTCCATGTTTGACGGTGGGGATGGTGTTCTTGGGGTCATAGGCAGCATTCCTCCTCCTCCAAACACGGCGAGTTGAGTTGATGCCAAAGAGATCTGACCACACCTGACCACAACACTTTCACCCAGTTCTCCTCTGAATCATTCAGGCAAACTTCAGACGGGCTTGTACATGTGCTTTCTTGAGCAGGGGGACCTTGCAGGCGCTGCAGGATTTCAGTCCTTCACGGCGTAGTGTGTTACCAATTGTTTTCTTGGTGACTATGGTCCCAGCTGCCTTGAGATCATTAACAAGATCCTCCCGTGTAGTTCTGGGCTGATTCCTCACCGTTCTCATGATCATTGAAACTCCACGAGGTGAGATCTTGCATGGAGCCCCAGACCGAGGGAGACTGACAGTTATTTTGTGTTTCTTCCATTTGCGAATAATCGCACCAACTGTTGTCACCTTCTCACCAAGCTGCTTGGCGATGGTCTTGTAGCCCGTTCCAGCCTTGTGTAGGTCTACAATCTTGTCCCTGACATCCTTGGACAGCTCTTTGGTCTTGGCCATGGTGGAGAGTTTGGAATCTGATTGATTGATTGCTTCTGTGGACAGGTGTCTTTTATACAGGTAACAAGCTGAGATTAGGGGCACTCCCTTTAAGAGTGTCTCGTTACCTGTGTAAAAGACACCTGGGAGCCAGAAATCTTGCTGATTGATAGGGGATCAAATACTTATTTCACTCATTAAAATGCAAATCAATTTATAACTTTTTTGAAATGTTTGTTGTTGTTATTCTGTCTCTCACTGTTAAAATACACCTACCACTAAAATTATAGACTGATCATTTCTTTGTCAGTGGGCAAACGAACAAAATCAGCAGGGGATCAAATACTTTTTTCCCTCACTGTATATGGACATTTACACGAACTCAGGAGCGAAACGTAGGATACGAATTTTTTCTTGTGTAAATGCCGTGTGAATGAATTACGATAAATGTGTTCGTAACTGGCGTGATAAATGAGACTCGTTGTTCCTAATGAATTTTTTTAATGAATTCCAAAAGGTTCTTGTGAGCGCTGCATGATTCAGATTTTGTGGCAGTTTGTGTTGTAAAGTGTGTAATGTGTAACGCTGTACGTGTCCGTGTGCAGGTCCTCCATCTGCCAGAAAGAAGTCTACAAATATGAGAAGACGTCCGTACCTGGCGTGTTCACGTACTTCAGCACACGTGAGTACCTCACTGATCTTTCAGCAGTCCCAGAGTCCAGCCCTGTCACAGACGTGACTAACATTGTACGAGCTACTGGATGTGTAAACAAAGACTGATTTAAATCAGAAAATCGGTCCAACAGTATCTGATTTGGGGAGAGAATTACTTTAGTACAGATTCTCAAGAAAAATAAAGACAGTGAAGAAAAGTTTGAAATTGGATCAGTAGTGAAATTAATTGTACTGAATCTTATCGTTGCTGAACCCGATTCGTGTCGGATAGAGAACCGAAGTGCATCGAATCGTATCCGTGATAAGCCAAAATTTATCGGATCAATAGCGCACAGAAGTATATCGTATGTAATCAGTTGTGAATCGAATCATAACAAATCAGTAGTGAACTGAAGTGTATCGTATCCTGTCAGTGCAGTGCACTTAAGTGTTCAATTGGATCAGCACTGATTGAATCGAATCATATAGGTGCTGAACCGAATCGTATTGGATCAGCAGTGAACTGAAGTGTATCGAATCATATTTGTGATGATCAAAAACGTATCGGATCAGTAATGCACTGGAATGCGTAAAATCGTATCGGATCATTAGTGAACTCGAGTGTATCGAATAGTATCGGATCAGGAGTGAACAAAATGCATCAAATCATATAGGTGCTGAACTGACTTGTATCAGATCTGCATTGAACTGGATTGAATCAGTGCTGAACCAAATCGTATTGAATCATTGGTGAAGTGTATTGAATTGTATTTGTGATGAAGCAAAAGATCAGTAGTGCATTGAAATGAATCACATCGTATCAGTGATGAACCGAATCGTATCGGTTCAGCAGTGAATGAAGCTCATTGAATCATATAGATGCTGAATCGAATCATATTGTATCAGCATTGAATTGGATTGAAGCGAATCGTATCAGTGGTGAACCGAATCGTGTCAAATCAGCAGTGAATTGAAGTGAATCGAATCGGATCAGTAATGAACTGAAGCATATTGTATCTCGTCAGTGCTGAACTGAATCGTAACGCATCAGTAGTGAACTGAAGTGAATCAAATTGTATCGGTGATTAAATTAATCTATTTGGGTCAGTAGTGAATCAAAGTGTATTGAATCATTTCGGTGCTGAACCGATTCATACTGGATCAGTAGTGAATTAAAGTGTATTGAATTGTTATTTGTTTAGCTGTTGGGTTTTTGTGCTGTGTATCGTACATCAGACAAGAAATAAAACGTCTCCGTCTCCAACCACGAGACTGAATATAAATATAATAGATGAACTATTTACTCCCTGTAACACAAATTAAGAACTGAGACCGCTCCATATGAAGTGTGTAATCTATAGTAAAATAAATACGTACTAAAAATACACCAACAAACAACTCAAATCTGTAATGTTTAATATAACCACCCCAAAAGTAAACACACCTCTGAGCTTTGAGAGCCTTGAAAGCTCTCGGACTGCTCTCAAACTCAGTATAACACACTCCAGTGTTTTACACTCGTGTGTGTGTGTGTGTGTGTGTGTGTTTTATCACAAAGAGTTTGGACAAGTTTCCCTGTACTTGTGTCTGAGACTAGGAAATGTGTAGGAAGACAGTGACCTGGAAGAAAGCAAGAAATAAAATAAATAAAGGGGAAAACTGAGCAAAAAAGAAAGGTGGAATGAAGAAGGAGTGGAAAACCAAAGGAAGGAAGAGAAAGAAAGAAAACCAAATAAAAGGGGAAAAAATGAAGGAGAGAGGGAGAATTTAACAAGAAAGAAAGAAACAAAGAAAGAAAAATAATTAGGGGGTAGAAAGAAAAAGTATAAGAAGGAAAGAAAAAGATGGAAAGCGAATGCAAAAGGACAAAATAAAGAAATCAGCACCAGGGAGGCCCGGGGATCTCGTGTTTGAATCCTTCTTTCCTCTGCCAGGACACAGCCGGGTGAAGGACATCACTGTGGTGGAAACCAACTACAGCGAGTTTGCTGTGATTTATAAACACAGGAAGTTTAACAGGGAATTCTCTCAGGTGTCTCTGTACAGTGAGTGAATCGGTCACGTGATCATCCGCACATCATCACACGTTTCTACGTACTAACACACGTGTTCACATAGTAGCAAACACGTCTCCACACTAAAACACGTCTCTGCATATGGAAAGCCAAATGGCTCATTATGCGTGTGCATCGTTGTTTTCTAAGATAATGCCACGCACTGCCAGGTTTTATAAATTAGCGTCACACGTTGCTTTATAGGCACGTTCATTTGCTCATTACAAAGTTCCTCCTCTATCATGTTTGAGGAATCTACGGCAAGTCGGAACATCCGATCGGCAAAACACCAATGATGGCGAGGAGGAACTTTGTTTTACAATGCAAGCAGACAATAAATGACTGCACCCGACTTCTGGTGTCTGATAATCCCGGGCCGTATATTCCTCAAACACCGTAGAGTAGGAGCTTTGAAATGAGCAAATGAACGTGCCTATACAGAGACGTGTGACGCTAACTTAACACCTGGCAGCACGGGGTTAATTTAACACCTAGCGGTGTTATCTTAACGCCTGGCGACAAGTAAAATCTGGGTTGTTAAACATAAAATGGCGTAACGATGCACGTAAATTCACTATAATACACACATACACACGTTCCCACACACTAAAACCGCGGTCTAATACATGCATACACACACTAAAACACTGCACCAACACGCAAGCTCACGCACTAACACACATTCACACGCATCACACACTAACACTAACTCATGTTCACGCACTAAAACACTTAACTATGCATTAGCACATGTCTTCACACACCAACAAATGTTCATACAATAACACACACCAACACATGTTCATACACTAACACACATCTCCACATGTTCATACACTAACACACACCAACACATGTTCACACAGTAACACACACCAGCACATGTTCGTACACTAACACACACCAACACGTGTTCGTACACTAACACACACCAACACATGTTCGTACACTAACACACACCAACACATGTTCGTACACTAACACACACCAACACATGTTCATACAATAACACACACCAACACATGTTCGTACACTAACACACATCTCCACATGTTCATACAGTAACACACACCAACACATGTTCGTACACTAACACACATCTCCACATGTTCGTACACTAACACACACCAACACATTTTCGTACACTAACACACATCGCCACATGTTCGTACACTAACACACACCAACACATGTTCGTACACTAACACACATCTCCACATGTTCGTACACTAACACACACCAACACATTTTCGTACACTAACACACATCTCCACATGTTCGTACACTAACACACACCAACACATGTTCGTACACTAACACACACCTCCACATGTACGTACAGTAACACACACCAACACATGTTCGTACACTAACACACACCTCCACATGTACGTACAGTAACACACACCAACACATGTTCGTACACTAACACACACCAACAGATGTTCGTACACCAACACATGTTCATACAATAACACACACCAACACATGTTCATACACTAACACACACCAACACATGTTCATACACTAACACACACCAACACATGTTCATACACTAACACACACCAACACATGTTCATACAGTAACACACACCAACACATGTTCATACAGTAACACACACCAACACATGTTCGTACACTAACACACACCAACACATGTTCGTACACTAACACACACCAACACATGTTCGTACAGTAACACACACCAACACATGTTCGTACAGTAACACACACCAACACATGTTCGTACACTAACACACACCAACACATGATCATACAATAACACACACCAACACATGTTCGTACACTAACACACACCAACACATGTTCGTACACTAACACACACCAACACATGTTCGTACACTAACACACACCACCACATGTTCGTACACTAACACACACCAACACATGTTCGTACACTAACACACACCAACACATTTTCGTACACTAACACACATCTCCACATGTTCGTACACTAACACACACCAACACATGTTCGTACACTAACACACACCAACACATGTTCGTACAGTAACACACACCAACACATGTTCGTACACTAACACACACCAACACATGTTCGTACACTAACACACATCTCCACATGTTCGTACACTAACACACATCTCCACATGTTCGTACACTAACACCCACCTCCACATGTACGTACAGTAACACACACCAACACATGTTCGTACACTAACACACACCAACACATGTTCATACACTAACACACACCAACACATGTTCGTACACTAACACACACCAACACATGTTCGTACACTAACACACACCAACACATGTTCGTACACTAACACACACCAACACATGTTCGTACACTAACACACACCAACACATGTTCGTACAGTAACACACACCAACACATGTTCATACAGTAACACACATCTCCACATGTTCATACAGTAACACACACCAACACATGTTCGTACACTAACACACACCAACACATGTTCGTACACTAACACACACCAACACATGTTCGTACACTAACACACACCAACACATGTTCATACAATAACACACACCAACACATGTTCATACACTAACACACACCAACACATGTTCATACAGTAACACACACCAGCACATGTTCGTACACTAACACACACCAACACGTGTTCGTACACTAACACACACCAACACATGTTCGTACACTAACACACACCAACACATGTTCATACAGTAACACACATCTCCACATGTTCGTACACTAACACACACCAACACATGTTCGTACACTAACACACACCAACACATGTTCATACAATAACACACACCAACACATGTTCGTACACTAACACACATCTCCACATGTTCATACAGTAACACACACCAACACATGTTCATACAATAACACACACCAACACATGTTCATACACTAACACACATCTCCACATGTTCATACAGTAACACACACCAACACATGTTCGTACACTAACACACACCAACAGATGTTCGTACACCAACACATGTTCGTACACTAACACACACCAACACATGTTCATACACTAACACACATCTCCACATGTTCATACAGTAACACACACCAACACATGTTCATACAGTAACACACACCAACACATGTTCATACACTAACACACATCTCCACATGTTCATACAGTAACACACACCAACACATGTTCGTACACTAACACACACCAACACATGTTCGTACACTAACACACACCAACACATGTTCGTACACTAACACACACCTCCACATGTTCGTACACTAACACACACCAACACATGTTCGTACACTAACACACACCTCCACATGTTCGTACACTAACACACACCAACACATGTTCGTACACTAACACACATCTCCACATGTTCGTACACTAACACACACCAACACATTTTCGTACACTAACACACATCTCCACATGTTCGTACACTAACACACACCAACACATGTTCGTACAGTAACACACACCAACACATGTTCGTACACTAACACACACCAACACATGTTCGTACACTAACACACACCAACACATGTTCGTACACTAACACACACCAACACATGTTCGTACACTAACACACACCAACACATGTTCGTACACTAACACACATCTCCACATGTTCGTACACTAACACACACCAACACATGTTCGTACACTAACACACATCTCCACATGTTCGTACACTAACACACACCAACACATTTTCGTACACTAACACACATCTCCACATGTTCGTACACTAACACACACCAACACATGTTCGTACAGTAACACACACCAACACATGTTCGTACACTAACACACACCAACACATGTTCGTACACTAACACACACCAACACATGTTCGTACACTAACACACACCAACACATGTTCGTACACTAACACACACCAACACATGTTCGTACACTAACACACACCAACACATGTTCGTACACTAACACACACCAACACATGTTCGTACACTAACACACACCAACACATGTTCGTACACTAACACACACCAACACATGTTCGTACAGTAACACACACCAACACATGTTCGTACAGTAACACACATCTCCACATGTTCGTACAGTAACACACACCAACACATGTTCGTACACTAACACACACCAACACATGTTCGTACACTAACACACACCAACACATGTTCGTACACTAACACACACCAACACATGTTCGTACACTAACACACATCTCCACATGTTCGTACAGTAACACACACCAACACATGTTCATACAGTAACACACATCTCCACATGTTCATACAGTAACACACACCAACACATGTTCGTACACTAACACACACCAACACATGTTCGTACACTAACACACACCTCCACATGTTCATACAGTAACACACACCAACACATGTTCATACAGTAACACACATCTCCACATGTTCGTACAGTAACACACACCAACACATGTTCGTACACTAACACACACCAACACATGTTCGTACACTAACACACACCTCCACATGTTCGTACAGTAACACACACCAACACATGTTCGTACAGTAACACACACCAACACATGTTCGTACAGTAACACACATCTCCACATGTTCGTACACTAACACACACCAACACATGTTCGTACACTAACACACACCAACACATGTTCGTACACTAACACACACCTCCACATGTTCGTACACTAACACACACCTCCACATGTTCGTACACTAACACACACCTCCACATGTTCGTACACTAACACACACCTCCACATGTTCGTACACTAACACACACCAACACATGTTCGTACACTAACACACACCTCCACATGTTCGTACACTAACACACACCTCCACATGTTCGTACACTAACACACACCTCCACATGTTCGTACACTAACACACACCTCCACATGTTCGTACACTAACACACACCAACACATGTTCGTACACTAACACACACCTCCACATGGTCGGACACTAACACACATCTCCACATGTTCGTACACTAACACACACCAACACATGTTCGTACACTAACACACATCTCCAGATGTTCGTACACTAACACACACCAACACATTTTCGTACACTAACACACATCTCCACATGTTCGTACACTAACACACACCAACACATGTTCGTACACTAACACACATCTCCACATGTTCGTACACTAACACACAACAACACATGTTCGTACACTAACACACATCTCCACATGTTCGTACACTAACACACACCAACACATTTTCGTACACTAACACACATCGCCACATGTTCGTACACTAACACACACCAACACATGTTCGTACAGTAACACACACCAACACATGTTCGTACACTAACACACACCAACACATGTTCGTACACTAACACACACCAACACATGTTCGTACACTAACACACACCAACACATGTTCGTACACTAACACACACCAACACATGTTCGTACACTAACACACACCAACACATGTTCGTACACTAACACACACCAACACATGTTCGTACACTAACACACACCAACACATGTTCGTACACTAACACACACCAACACATGTTCGTACAGTAACACACACCAACACATGTTCATACAGTAACACACATCTCCACATGTTCGTACAGTAACACACACCAACACATGTTCGTACACTAACACACACCAACACATGTTCGTACACTAACACACACCAACACATGTTCGTACACTAACACACACCAACACATGTTCGTACACTAACACACACCAACACATGTTCGTACACTAACACACATCTCCACATGTTCGTACAGTAACACACACCAACACATGTTCATACAGTAACACACATCTCCACATGTTCATACAGTAACACACACCAACACATGTTCGTACACTAACACACACCAACACATGTTCGTACACTAACACACACCTCCACATGTTCATACAGTAACACACACCAACACATGTTCATACAGTAACACACATCTCCACATGTTCGTACAGTAACACACACCAACACATGTTCGTACACTAACACACACCAACACATGTTCGTACACTAACACACACCTCCACATGTTCGTACAGTAACACACACCAACACATGTTCGTACAGTAACACACACCAACACATGTTCGTACAGTAACACACATCTCCACATGTTCGTACACTAACACACACCAACACATGTTCGTACACTAACACACACCAACACATGTTCGTACACTAACACACACCTCCACATGTTCGTACACTAACACACACCTCCACATGTTCGTACACTAACACACACCTCCACATGTTCGTACACTAACACACACCTCCACATGTTCGTACACTAACACACACCAACACATGTTCGTACACTAACACACACCTCCACATGTTCGTACACTAACACACACCTCCACATGTTCGTACACTAACACACACCTCCACATGTTCGTACACTAACACACACCTCCACATGTTCGTACACTAACACACACCAACACATGTTCGTACACTAACACACACCTCCACATGTTCGTACACTAACACACATCTCCACATGTTCGTACACTAACACACACCAACACATGTTCGTACACTAACACACATCTCCAGATGTTCGTACACTAACACACACCAACACATTTTCGTACACTAACACACATCTCCACATGTTCGTACACTAACACACACCAACACATGTTCGTACACTAACACACATCTCCACATGTTCGTACACTAACAGACACCAACACATGTTCGTACACTAACACACACCTCCACATGTTCGTACACTAACACACACCTCCACATGTTCATACACTAACACACACCTCCACATGTTCATACACTAACACACACCTCCACATGTTCGTACACTAACACACACCAACACATTTTCGTACACTAACACATATCTCCACATGTTCGTACACTAACAGACACCAACACATGTTCGTACACTAACACACACCTCCACATGTTCATACACTAACACACACCTCCACATGTTCATACACTAACACACACCTCCACATGTTCATACACTAACACACATACAGGTGCATCTCAATAAATTAGAATGTCGTGGAAAAGTTAATTTATTTCAGTAATTCAACTCAAATTGTGAAACTCGTGTATTAAATAAATTCAATGCACACAGACTGAAGTAGTTTAAGTCTTTGGTTCTTTTAATTGTGATGATTTTGGCTCACATTTAACAAAAACCCACCAATTCACTATCTCAACAAATTAGAATATGGTGACATGCCAATCAGCTAATCAACTCAAAACACCTGCAAAGGTTTCCTGAGCCTTCAAAATGGTCTCTCAGTTTGGTTCACTAGGTAAGCCACAAACATTCATTGCCAAAGAAGCTGGCTGTTCACAGAGTGCTGTATCCAAGCATGTTAACAGAAAGTTGAGTGGAAGGAAAAAGTGTGGAAGAAAAAGATGCACAACCAACCGAGAGAACCACAGCCTTATGAGGATTGTCAAGCAAAATCGATTCAAGAATTTGAGTGAACTTCACAAGGAATGGACTGAGGCTGGGGTCAAGGCATCAAGAGCCACCACACACAGACGTGCCAAGGAATTTGGCTACAGTTGTCGTATTCCTCTTGTTAAGCCACTCCTGAACCACAGACAATGTCAGAGGCGTCTTACCTGGGCTAACGAGAAGAAGAACTGGACTGTTGACCAGTGGTCCAAAGTCCTCTTTTCAGATGGGAGCAAGTTTTGTATTTCATTTGGAAACCAAGGTCCTAGAGTCTGGAGGAAGGGTGGAGAAGCTCATAGCCCAAGTTGCTTGAAGTCCAGTGTTCAGTTTCCACAGTCTGTGATGATTTGGGGTGCAATGTCATCTGCTGGTGTTGGTCCATTGTGTTTTTTGAAAACCAAAGTCACTGCACCCGTTTACCAAGAAATTTTGGAGCACTTCATGCTTCCTTCTGCTGACCAGCTTTTTGAAGATGCTGATTTCATTTTCCAGCAGGATTTGGCACCTGCCCACACTGCCAAAAGTACCAAAAGTTGGTTAAATGACCATGGTGTTGGTGTGCTTGACTGGCCAGCAAACTCACCACACCTGAACCCCATAGAGAATCTATGGGGTATTGTCAAGAGGAAAATGAGAAACAAGAATCCAAAAAATGCAGATGAGCTGAAGGCCACTGTCAAAGAAACCTGGGCTTCCATACCACCTCAGCAGTGCCACAAACTGATCACCTCCATGCCACGCCGAATTGAGGCAGTAATTAAAGCAAAAGGAGCCCCTACCAAGTATTGAGTACATGTACAGTAAATGAACATACTTTCCAGAAGGCCAACAATTCACTAAAAATGTTTTTTTTATTGGTCTTATGAAGTATTCTAATTTGTTGAGATAGTGAATTGGTGGGTTTTTGTTAAATGTGAGCCAAAATCATCACAATTAAAAGAACCAAAGACTTAAACTACTTCAGTCTGTGTGCATTGAATTTATTTAATACACGAGTTTCACAATTTGAGTTGAATTACTGAAATAAATTAACTTTTCCACGACATTCTAATTTATTGAGATGCACCTGTACATGTTAGTGTAGTTTTACGCTCTCTGTTGTCTCTCATTTCTGTTTCAGGTCGTAGTCAGAAGTTGAGACCAGAAGTGATTGAGAAGTTTAAAAAATATGCCATGCAGCACGGCTTCCCTGAAGAGTCCATTATAATTCCACCACCAGCAGGTAAACACACACACACACACACACACACACACACACACACACACACACACACACACACACACACACAGAGAGAGAGAATAATATATATAATATAATATACTGTATAACTACTGTATACAGGCATGTCATGGTCACGTCATTGCGTATATTGTGCTTCTCCCTCCTCAGATATCTGCCCCCTCGCACGCCACTGAGTGAGTACACACTTTACACACTTTATACACACACACACACACACACACACACACACACACACACACACAGACGAGGTTACAGTGCAGTTCTCGTTGTTCTACTCTATCCAGCAAAACGTGTGTTGTAATTATCCTCAAAAGGTTCTTTTGGGATAATTACAAAAAAAGAACGAAAAAAAAAATTAAATGTGAAAGAAGGACGAGTTCATATGAGAATGTTGGTATATCATCCTGATGCTAACGTTCCTAGAAAGGTTTTTTTTTTTTTTTTTTTGGATAATAAAGGTTCTAGCTTCCTGAAAGGATTCTACTTTGGAATGAAAACCTTTTATACGGATCTACTTAGAACTTTAAGGGTTTCCACAGAGGGGGGAAAAAACTAACCAGCAGTCACTATAGTAATTTCTTCTTCTTCTTCTTCTTCTTATGATTATTATTATTATTATTACTACTACTACTACTACTATCTACTACTAGAACCCTTAAGGGTTCTTCAGAAGCTAAGCTATAATTAATAAATATAGAAATAGCCCTTAAAGAACCCATGAAGAACCCTTTTAACTCAGTAATTATTTGCATTATTAGATTTAGTGAATTGTTAGGTGCCAACTACACTCTTAAGGGTTCTTCAGTTGTCACTTTGGGGGAACCCTTTAAAAGTTCCTATCAAGAACCTTTCTGGGCAAGTTAAGCACCATTAACTATCCAAAGAACCCTTAAAAACACTTTATTTTAAATATATATAAATATATATATAGTTTAAGGAGAACCTCAACTCATTGTTCTGTGTTTTTCAGTGTGGTGTTGGATTACGGCACAGCGCGAGTGTGATGAAGCTCAGACGGGACGTTCTCTACAGAGCCCAGATACTGAAGTGGATCTCTAGGCTCCATCAGGAGAACCTACTTCTGTATCAGCTGTTAATGTTAATGTTAATCCCTAATAAAGTCGATATACAGTATTTGTGCTTGTGTGAAATCTGAGTCTCTGTAAGGCGAGACACTACAGGTACTTTTTTGTATCGGTACTTATTTAAAATAAATGTACATTTATGTATGCAAATGAGGCTTCGATTCATTTAATATGCACAAATTTGCATCCTTAATACAATTTTAAAAATCTAGTTTTTAGATGGTAGAATTGAAATGTTTTTACATTCGTATGAGATTTATTACTACAGTTTAAGAGAAGCTGTTTTATAGATTTATTTTATCAAAAGAAAAATCTGAAAAACTATTTACCTGAATTGTCATTTTTACCTGTAGTGTGATTTCTAGCGATGACTGAAAATATATATGGAAAAATAAAGAATGATTTTTCTTCTAACCAGCCAGTGTGTCTTATGTTCAGTCTTTAAATACTTAAAGCTGAATAATAATAATAGTAATAATAATAATAATAATAATAAAAATAATAATAATAATATAATATAATATAATATAATATAATATAATATAATATAATATAATTATTATTTGCTGAGGTTAGAGCTTCCAGGCAGGAGGCCGAGAGGAAGACCAAAGAGGAGGTTTATGGATGTAGTGAAGGAGGACATGAAGGTAGTCGGTCTGAGAGAAGAGGATGCAGGGGATAGGGCTAGATGGAGGCAGATGATTCGCTGTGGCGACCCCTGAAGGGAACAGCCGAAAGGAAAAGAAGACCTGAGTTTATGGTGCCGCGTTTATTGCTCCATTTCGCCCCCTAGTGGAACAATACTGACTAGCTCGTTACGTGTGACAGCCCTGATTTACACACACACTGTTTTGTTTAAAGCTTTAATAAATATCACAGCTCTGTATAAAAACACCGCCACAGCGGCCATGTTAAATCCAGTCACGTGACTCACCCATTTGACGGCCATTTCCTTTCAGTAAACAGTGACATTTAACAACAAAAACACATGAATATATCATTAATGATATATTAGGTCCAGATGTAAAGTATTTATCTACTCCTTACATTTTTGTCCTCTTTCATTCGCTCTCTTTCCTCCCTCGGAGCTTTAGAGCTTTATGTTTCTAATCGAAATTCACACACGAAGGACTTCATTAAAGCGAACTGATTTAATTAAACCGCTGATTGGCTGCTTCTGCATCACGTGATCAATTTAGACACATCCTATTGGATATCACGAGTTTTTCCTGTACAAAATCAGGAAAAGCTTAGATTACCTTTCACAACATTAGCACATATTAGCCATGATATTCTCCATTTTTCAGCATTTAGATTCTATAAAAGTACTTTCGATAATATCTAAATAATCTGAGTAGTTTTCATTAACATTGTCTATAAAACTATGCAAAAATATTTACCTGCGGTACTTGTGAATAGTTTAATATTTGTAATAAAATAATGACCTTTGGATGTGTTGTGTAAATAAGATTCTCTTGTTTTCCGCTTCTTTTAAATATTCTACTTTTTTTTGTATAGTTATAAATGAAAAGATGATGTTTATAATATTTATGCATAATATTTCTTTATTTCATTCTCATTTTTTCTCTATTTCTTTTTCTTTCCTCCCCTTTTCTATTTTCTTTTTCTTTGCTTATGTCACCTACATCACCACAAGTAGTTTGCAAGTGTTTCAAGAATAAAGCCTCTACTCTCATCCAAAAACAAACTCAAGCATCTTCAGTTTACCAGACACTACTGGAACTTCAAATGGGATTGGGTTCTATGGTCAGATGAAACCAAAATAGAGCTTTCTGACAATAAACACCAGAGGTGGTTTTGGAGCACACAGAGAGGTAGCCATATGGAAAAGTACCTCATGCCCACGGTTAAATATGGTGGTGGCTCTTTAATGTTTTGGGGCTGTTTTTCTGCCAGAGGACCTGGACATTTTGTTAGGATACATGGCATCCTATCAAATATCAACAGATATTAAATGAAAACCTGACTGCCTCTGCCAGAAAGCTTCAAATGGGCAGTGGTTGGATCTTCCAGCAGGACCATGATCCAAAACATACATCAAACTCAACACAAAAATGGTTTACTGACCACAAAATCAAGGTCCTGCCGTGGCCATCCCAGTCCCCTGACTTGAAACCCATAGAAAACCTGTGGAGTGAACTGAAGAGGAGAGTCCACCAGCGTGGACCTCGAAATCTGGAGAGATTGTATGGAGGAATGGTCTCAGATCCCTTGCCATGTATTCTCCAACCTTATCAGGCATTATAGGAGAGAGATAACTCAGAGCTGTTATCTTGGCAAAGGGAGGGAGCACAAAGTATTGACACAAAGTATAGCACAAAGTATTGTTTGCAAATGTTTGATATCCATAAGAGCAGAGTATTTTTGTGAATTTTTTTTAAAACAAAAGATCAAAAGGTTAAACAATAAAGACAATTTTTCCACAGCCTTCTTTGATCATATTTACCGAGGGTGCCGATATTAGTGGAGGGTAGTGTATGTGGTAAATAAAATGCTTCTGATTCTGATACTTAAAAAAGAAAATTAAAAGAAAAAATACGAAGTCTTGTTGTGTTATTTTCCATTTAACCTTTTAACGTCCTTGACGGTCTGTAAACACCGTAACACCAATCTCTAATCCAAATCCACTTATCCAGATTAGATCAAGCTTTTCAGATTACTCGTCTTGGCAGAGTATATTTAAAACAGGTTAAATTTATATCCTGTTATTTTAAAATGCGACACAAACAGACACACACCAAGCACAGGATAAATAAATCAATAAATAGATAAGAGGACCTTTGCTCTGGTTGGTTGGACTGATTTTAGGCTGCTTTGTGCCAGTGGGGTAAAAGCACATAACCCACCGGTCGATGTCTTTAACAGCAGGAGGAGGAAGGTGTTGTTGTCTCGTCATTACAGACTAGAACCTCATTTAGATCGGAGACTGACAGAAATGCAGGCTGTGTTTGTAGTTCTCCTGCTGGCTGTTGTGGGTCTGATCCATGCCGGGCCTCTGCCCCCGGATCCGCTTCTCCAGACCCAGGAGAACTTCGACCTGGACCGAGTAAGAACCTCTACATGCATATAATTAGAATATTTTGTACTTTTGTGTATAAATTAAATGACTAATACTGAATTTATTTACATGATCACAAAATATATAAATGTCAAGATGAACATAGAAATAGCTAGCAATACAAACTATGATATAAACCAAATAGTGATATATAATTAAATTACTATGCTGTAAACTAAATAGCAATAAATAAAAGTTTAATTAAAATCTCCAAACACGACCAAACCAAGTACTGATTTACAGATTTAAATTATTCCTAGTACTGCTACTAGCTAACTCGCCAGCGTAATATTGTAGCCTTGAGATTGCTGTTTGCATTAAAACTTTGTTAGTTTTCTAAAATTATTAAGAAAAGGAGCACTTATGTGATTAGTACAAAAATATTTAGCATATCAAATGTTCAAGTGTTGCTAGCTAGCTAGTAACAAAATATGGTGTGGTAGCTAGAGACTAGCTAGCTAACAACTAAATTGTAACATTTGAACTACAACAAGCTAACTAAGAAGAAAAACATGAACTTTGAAACGTCTGTTTCTCAGAAATAACATATCACTGTACACGTTCAGTCATCTTGTGTGCTAATCAATAGCTGTAGTGATCTTTTTCCTGCTAGCGTGGATGTACGAAGCAGAAAAAATCTTCGTCCTTGATCAAAGAGCAGAAACTGTTTACACACCGGCCTGTTTACACACCAGTATTACACAACATTCATTCAAATACACAACGTTACTTTACCAAAGATATCATTTTTTGTTTATACAAGTAGCAGATTTGGTGTAGCAAAGACAAAAAAAATGGTTTGTCTTTTTTTTTTTTTTAGATATACGTAAAATGAAAAGAAAAAACAAACAATCCCTAACCCATATGATGAGATATAAAAAAAGATATTACTTTTTTTTTTATTATTAAAAATGATGCTGGCATTTTTTTTTAACTTGTTGTATTGTTTATGAAAATGGTCATATATATATATATATATATATATATATATATATATATATATATATATATATATATATATATATAATATATATATATATATATTATATATATATATATTTTATATTTATATATATTTATATATATATATATATATATATATATATATATATATATTTTTTTTTTTTTTTTTTAACAGACATTTTAAACAAAGGTATAGTGTCCTTCACAACAGCATTGAGCTGCTTCAGATAAATAAGTTTTTACTTATTTTAGTATGAAACTAGATATAATTATTAAAGTATTTTTAAAAATCTTAATTTTTGCAATCAATGTGTCATCAATAATCATCTTGTGCTTGAAAAATCTTCCTTTTTGAGTCGTCCATTGTACTTTATAAAAATGAACAACATTCACTCAGCCCTGAACACATTCACCACATGACTCCTGACTCAAGTCACAACTCATCTGCATCATCTGAATTTCCTGAAGATCCAGAGAAGAAGAAAAGTGTATTCTCTGATTCTTTTTTCTTTGTTTTTTCTTTATATTTATGTATAATGACACTGACTGATGAGGTCACTTTGAAATGTTAGGGCTAGGGTTAGGGTTAGGGTAATGTTACCCAAATTATTGACTGTAAACTATATTTAAATATTAATTTAAGAAATGAAATTTGAATTAAAATATTAGAATGGCGTTAATGCCTTCAGGTTATTAGCATGGATGCTAGCTAATACATTTTGTGTATTTGCTAAAATCTATGCTAAAGACTTACTTTCAAGTCTCATTTAAGAGAAAAGAAAGCTTTCTTCCATTCAGTGTTATATGTGTGGTCTAGATTTGGGTCAATAATGGATGTCTCTGACCTAAATAAACCTTAGCACACGCACACACACACACACACACACACACACACACACACACACACACACACACACACACACACGTGTCAGCCATGTTGTTTTGTGGGCAGTTCTTGGGGAAGTGGTATGACATCGCCTCGGCCTCCAACTGCCCCTGGAGGATGAAACACAAAGGAGATTCACCGATCGGATCTCTGGAGCTGCAGCGTAGCGACTCTCCAAGCTCCCTGAACATGACCCGCATCATGTCCAGGTACACACACACACACACACACACACACACACACACACACACACAAAAAAAAAAAAAAAAAAAAAAAAAACATTTCTATCATATTTTTTTAACCATATATAGTTACATTTAATGCTGTATCATGTTACCGAAAGCTTGAAAGAGTGCCGACACTGGAGACTCCTTCCTCATTTATTCTATTTAAAGAAAACTTCACCATATCAGTGATTACGCATAGTTTTTTTTATCTGTTTATGCAGAGCTTCCTGTGAATAAGCTGTTACCATAGAAACGATAACGTATTAGAACGAGCTGGTGTCAGGGCTGCTGTTATAGAGAATTAATCAACACCTTCTGACCAATCACAATCCAGAATGTGGTGTAAAGCTGTGTAAAAGGTGTTGTGCGGATTTTATTGGTAGGCATGGTGTGTGTAAGATCATCACTGGTAACTACGTGAAGACTGAAACTCCAGGAAGATTCTACTACCACAGTGTCAGTGAGTAAAAATGCTAAACTCATGATCACAACTTAAAATGGAATAAAATCTATTAACTCTAATATAATCTCTGGCTGTGTTTCTGTACAGAATGGTCAGCTGATGTGGACGCCTACGTGGTGCACACGAACTACGACGAGTACGCGCTGGTGGTGATGTTCAAACAGCGGAGCGGAGGAAACAAGACCACCTCGGTCCAACTGTACGGTGAGGAATCACTGATCATTTACAGCTTTATTAAAGTAAAAGTCAGTAGGAGTCTTGGATTAAGATCTTCAAGGCAGCTCTTTGAGTCAGCTTTTTTTTAGTGATATTTTTTAATCGACTCTGATTCGGCTTTTCAAGTCAGCTCTTTGAGTCAGCTCTTCCCTTAATTCAGCTCTTTAAGTCAGCTCTGTCAGCCACCACTTTGAGTCATCTCTTTAAGTCAGCTCTTTGAATCACCACTCTGAGTCAGCTCTTTGAGTCAGCTCTGATTCAGCTCTTTAAGGGGTTCTTTGAGTCACCACTCTGAGTCAGCTCTTTTAGTGATATCTTTGAATCGACTCTGATTCAGCTTTTCAAGTCAGCTCTTTGATTCAGCACTCTCTTTAATTCAGATCTTTAAGTCAGCTTTTTGAGTCGGTTCTTTGAATTGACTCTGAGTTGACTCATTGAGCTGACTCTTTGAGTCAAATATATGAGTTGGCTCTGATTCAGCTTTTCAAGTTAGTCTTTTGAGTGAGATCTTTGATTCAGCTCTTTGAGTCAGCGCTTTCTTTAATTCAGCTCTTTGAGTCAGTTCTTTTAGGTGAGCATTGAGAACTGACTCCCATATATGAACATCTGAACATCTTCCTAGATGTAGGCAATGCTGTTATTCATTCATTCATTCAGTAACCGCATTATGCTACAGTCACAATAGCAAGCAACAAAATGACAGGCAAGTGTTAATTTTGTACGCGCGTATGTGTGACAGAGAGCTAGCTAGCTAACATGAGGTAAGATTGAGGTTTTGTTCTGGTTGCTGCCCCCAACAGGTCGTAAGAAGGAACTGCGTCCCACCCTGCTGGAGGACTTTAGGACCCTGGTGGCTGAGCAGGGAATGAGCAAGGATACCATCTCTATTAAACAGAACAAAGGTATAAAAATTATACAATTCCCATCAGAGAGGGTTTTATAATCTCACAGTGATTCTAATATCGTCCATTTTAGTCGAGGGCAAAGGTTTGGGGGGGAGATGGGGGTGGGTTTTAAAAAAAGAAAGAAAAATGTACCTATTTTTACAATTTATCTGCAATAAAACTAATTTTAAGGAGATATGAATGAAATCCTCTAGTGTTATTTTTAATTATTTAAAACATTTAATTCCTTTAACAAACCTTACTTTACTTCCTATAGGGGAAATATTTTAGGGTATTTATTTAAGGTGGTCAGATCTAATTCTTTCTCTTTAGGAGATTGTGTTCCAGGAGAAAAAACAGCTCCACAGACTGAGGTTCAGGTTTATATATATTTTTAATCTATTAATTTTCCATAATTTCTGTCCTATTGATTACTGAGGCTAATTTTTTTTTTTTATTAATCCCATAATGCTTTGCATGTCATGTGGCTGCGGATTGGTCCAGTCGAGAACGAGACGATCGGTGGTGCTGCCTCCATCTGATGAAGGTTCTGCAGACGACACGCCCGTCTTCAGAGGACAAGGTGAGTCAACACACACACACCCACACACATACACACACACAAAAGTGTCTGTAAAGGGAATAAGAAGCTGATTTGATTGGACACTCAGTTTTAAAGCAAATGAGACCAGCTGATTTGATCGGATGCTCGGCTTTAAATGAAATAACACAAGCTGATTTGATTGGACACTCAGTTTTAAAGGGAAGGAGACCAGCTGATTTGATTGGACACTCTGACATCTGATATTCTATTGATGTTAAAAATCCAAATTCAACCTTCTTTCTTTTGCTTCTGAGTGAAATCACTTCCTAACACACCTGTGTGTGTGTGTGTGTGTGTGTGTGTGTGTGTGTGTGTGTGTGTGTGTGTGTGTAGACTCCTGTACAGGTGCCCCAGACCCTGGTCCGTGTTTCGGGATCCTTCATCGCTACCACTACAACTCCTCCATCATGACGTGTCAGGTGTTTGAGTACGGAGGCTGTGCGGGCAACCAGAACAACTTCCTCACTGAGAAGGAGTGTCTGCAGACCTGCCGCACTGAGGGTATGTGTGTGTGTGTGTGTGTGTGTGTGTGTGTGTGTGTGTGTGTGTGTGTGTGTGGTAAAATACTGACAGGGTGGTGTGATGAAGCGGAGTTCCTGTTATCACCCTGCAGTTGATTATTTTCCTATAACAGCATGTCCCTGAGTGTTTTATTCCTCTTACACCACAGCAGCTTACCAACGATTACACTTCTTTATTTATTAAAGAATGACACGTGATGCTTTTTAGCAGTTTATAGTTACATTTAGTGTTGGTGAAACAAGCTAGTTCTTGTTCTCGCTTACGTTATAGCAGCTATCAACAGTCGTTCCTTCACCAGCCTCTCTTTTTTCTTTCCGTTACCATAGAAACGATAACGTATTAGAACGAGTGCATTAATATAAACCTGCGCTTCTGTCAGAGCTGCTGTTATAGAGAATTAATCAACACCTTCTGACCAATCAGAATCGCGTGTTCTCTCACCTGTCCAGCTGCCTGTCGGCTCCCGATAGATGTCGGTCCGTGCAAAAAGTTGCTGCAGTTCTGGGCTTTTGACTCGACCAACGGAAAGTGTGTGTCCTTCAACTACGGAGGTTGTCAGGGCAACGGCAACCGCTTCTACTCACAGAAAGAGTGTGAGGAGTACTGCGGCGTGAGCAGAGATGGTAAACACACACACACACATTTATACACGCATGTCGATTTTATGAATAAATAAATAAATAGTACATAAACAAATAAATATGTACAGTATATGTATAGCTGAGTGCAAAAGTTAGCCTCCCCTTTGCTCAGTTTATCTACAAAAACATTTAATTCACCTTAATGTGCTCAAAAGAATACGCCCCCTAACATATTTGAGTTTGTACATCATTAATGTGTTTAATTATTTAAACCAGTCACATGTTCACTTTGTTAAAGTCTTATTTAAGCCATTAAAGTTTTAAAACCCTCAAGCAGTCGAGTTAATAATCAGGAAATCAGCTCACACACACTTAACCTGAAAATACTGACCTGGAGAAGGAGATAATGGGGATAAAAACATTGTATTTATCCACATTAATATCACATTTTGCCATTTTGACTGTTTCACTAAGTATATAATATTTTTAAACACACGGTTTTGTGTTACTTGTGATAATGAAGGAACATTTGTTAAAGTTTTGCTCTCAACTGTACATATGATGAAACTTACTTACATAAAAATACTGCACGTTTATACTAAATTATATTGTGTGTTTATAATATTTCAGGTGATGAGGAGTTCCTCAAGGTGATCTAAAGACGAGCGGAAAAAAATACCAAACAGCAAAGTTTTTTCCCCCTGTAATGTAGAAATAATACAGAATAAACATACTCAGTACTCAGTCTCCACTGTTTTTAGAGATAAATTCTGCTGATATGTAGAAACGTTTGCTAAGATTTTCTTGGAAATAAAATATTAAAAATTAAAATGTGCTGGAGATTCACTCAAACTATTTCACACATATTAAAACATATTAAAGGTGTTATAGGTTAGGTGTTAATACATAGTGAAGCTACGCAGCTGGGTGTTTGATGAACTTAAATAAATAAAATACAACACAGGGCATTTTTGGTATTTCTATATGTTGAATAAAATAAAGTTGTTACCCTATAGTGTTTAAAATTGCAATGATTTGGGGGCGGGGCTATGTATGAACTTGCTTAGTGATGTCACTTAACACGCTCACTGGTTTGAGCCTATCACGTCTGATATGCAGATTATTAGAGGATGACGATGTGATATTCTGACGACTATGGAAACTTTTAGCTGAAGTATCTAGCTAACAAGTTATCAACCAAACTGTTTTTGTCTGTTATTAAATAAATCATTGAGACATTGAGGATGTAAATTGGGACTGAAATCCCACTGATAAGTGTGAGCTAGTTTATAAGCAGTTAGCTAACTGACTAGCTAAGTTAGAAGTGTTACTAGGCTATAAAGGATGATAGGAGGATATTGATACGTTTCTAATTTGCATATTCATGTATATTCATAAATGCTGCCATTTTAATGAGGGAGAAGGTGTAGATATGTTCCTCTGCCATTAAAAAAACAAAACACTAAACAGTGTATTATTCTGCATTAATTTAAAATGGCGTTAATGTTCTGACAGATGTAATTTCAGCTCTGTCCACTGGGGGTCAGTGTTGTCTGACTCTCTTATTCCACCTCACAGCTCAGTGTGTTTGTTGATATCTGAGGTCAGGGTTTGGATTAAGGAGACTGTTCTGAGATCAGGGCAGAGCGAGGAGTTTCTGCCTCGAGCGGCGGCGTTCCTGTTCCGGCTTCCTGTCCCGCAGATTCCCAGCGTTCCCGACCCGCGATACTGGCGAGAGAATGCTGGGAATATCCGGAGAGGAAAAAGGAACTGACGGCTTTCTGTGACCTTCCGGTCAAGGCCACATCACCTGCTTGCCCACACACACTTACACACGCTCACACACTTACACACACTCACACAAAGCGAAATAGGAGAATGATAGACGCCAATAAACCTTTGTTCAAACACGTACGCAGATTTCGAGACTGCTACAAAAAATTACAGAAATATTCCGAACATATTCACCGTTTCATCAGAATTCCTTTTGCATGAACTCGGATAAGGTTCTTGCTGTGCGCATTAGAACAGGAAATTAGGACAAGCACCAACTCAAAGTTCCAATAACTTCATTTTTCCTAGAAGGATTCCAGATTCCCATTTTAACGGGGTGCCAATACATTATTCATCTATAACATCTGGATGTAGCTGCATGACCTCATGTGACGCTTGTTAGTGTGATATCACAAATCATTCTTAACAGCTTGAACCAATCACGTTTGACATGCAAAGTATTAGCGGATGACCACATGGTAATGTAACACTTTCCGTAACAAGCTAGCTAAGTAGTTAGCAGACTAGCTAGCAGGCAAGCTAATGTGCCGCTGCACAACTACGAATGTACAAAACATGAACACGACCTCAAAGTGTAGCTGAAAACTGGTGCATTATTTATGGACAACTGGAATCACATATCGCAATTTGGAATGACTCCGCCCCCCGCCCCCAGGCCACACCCCTAAAGATATACGGATGATAATACAGTTCCATTTTGAACTTAAATTTGTAAATATTGCTTCTAACATATTTTTGCTAACACAGAAAGTTATCCAAATGTTTAGTAAAGGTTCAGAAGGGTTAGGAAGTAACGTTAAATAACATTCTTGCAACGTCTTTAAAACATCAGTATTTCTTAGAATAATGTTCACACAAGATAACGTGATACAAACGTTATAGCAGCGTTGTAGGAACGTTTATAAACGTTATGTAGAAATTTTCTCAGAAAACCTGACATTAAAATGTTCTTTTAAAGCCAAAGGTCAACGTTCAGAAAACGTTCTTCTAACCTTAATCTGTTAGCCGGATTGTCAGATATATCACGCTCATAGTTTCAGTGCAGAACAATCATCGCACTCCGAGCATGTCTCGGCTAATCGAGAACATTTGTGGAAAGGAGGAAATGTTTTACATTTGATTTTTAGCCAAACTGTTTCTTTAAATCCATGATTTTCCCCCCAAACAATATATTTTATTTTAATATTTTATTATCATGAGGTTTGTAATGTTCTGACATGTTCTGGGTTTTCTGGAGAATGTTGGATCAGGATCTTGGGTTTAAGAGTGAATCCTGATATGCAAGTTAGTGAGAGATTGTGTGTGTGTGTGTGTGTGTGTGTGTGTGTGTGTGTGTGTGTGTGTGTGTGTGTGTGTGTGTGTTTGGATGAAGCTACCGCTGGATGAAGCTCATGAAAGTGTTTTAATGCAGTCAGAAACCAGAGCGCTGCGGTCTGGGTAAATGAAATAAAAGTGTGTGTGTGTGTGTGTGTGTGTGTGTGTGTGTGTGTGTGTGTGTGTGTGTGTGTGTGTGTGTGTGTGTGTGTGTGTGTGTGTGTGTGTAAAACTGGGATGGGTTAGTGGTATGGAAAGAGTTGTGGTGTGTAAATATGTAGAGAGAAGTGTGTGTGTGTGTGTGTGTGTGTGTGTGTGTGTGTGTGTGTGTGTGTGTGTGTGTGCAATGGGCTGGTTGGCAACTCAAACAGATTCAGACCACTGGATAAGATCAAAGCAAGAGTCACAGAAGGGTTCACTTCATCTTCAGGACACACACACCCACACACACACACACACACACACACACACACACACACACACACACACACATTTTCATGGCACATCACAGTCTCAGAATTTCCCACATAAGAACTGTTCATATGATGACACACCTATAGGCTTTCACTCACTCACTCACTCACTCACTCACTCACTCACTCACTCACTCACTCACTCACTCACTCACTCACTCACACACACACACACACACTTCTACAGATGTTCTGATGCAAATATGATCATCCCTTGAAGAGAAATGCAAATACATTTTACACAATGACATTATATATATATGTGTACATATATATATATATATATATATATATATATATATATATATATATATATATATACACACATTAATATAAACCTGTGATTTGCAGCTGCACTACTGTCAGAGCTGCTGTTATAGAAAATTAATCAACACCTTCTGACCAATCACAATCCAGAACTCGGCAGCGCTGTACACATCGGTGTGGAAAATACGATGTGGGAACCACAACCTCATCAAATAGCTGAACACTGTAACCTTATTTTGATTAGACGTCCATCATCTCGGAAACCGGAATCACTTTCTTCCTTACGGCAGCTTGGTACAACTCCGCCTTATGACTCCGCCTCCCCCTAGACCACACCCCCTCTTGCATCTTATTTCTCTTTTTCTTTTCTCTTTGAAAAATATTGAACAAAATAAGCAGTTCTTTCTACTCTTCGTGTTCTAACATTTGAACATTTGTTTACGCTTTTTATGCAGAGGCAATTGTCTACCTGTTATCATGGAAACCGTCATGAAATTTCACTAGCGCCACCTGCAGTACTGGAGCACTCATACACAACGGCCAGAACGGTACGGTACAGAGTGAGCAAGCTTATAAGTGTACAAAGGTTATTTTTCCCTTAACACAGCGCAGATGTGTACCCTGAACAGATTAGGGTTACCAGGACTCCCTCCTGTGTACGCTTGTGAGTGTTTAGTGATCGGACCACCCATGTAACCAGGACATGCTCACCCACGTAACCAGGACGTGCTCAGGTGCAATGCTAGACAGGTGGCAGGCATGTGATGGATGATGAGATGGATGTCTTAGCCAGACTAGGCTCTTGGAATGGAAACTGGCTTTGGGATCTGGGGAAAAATGGAATGGACTGGAGAACAGCATTATATCCACACACACACACACACGCACACACACACACACACACACACACACACACACACACACACACATTACTCAACCTCTTGATCGGGGATGATCTCTGTTCTACTCTAAACTTCCTACAGGAGATGGTGTGAGGATGGTGGAGTTTTCCCAGTAAGATTTCATTTCTCAGGAATGTTGTGGGAAGTGGTAGCTCAGTGGTTAGGACATTGGACTTCTGATCAGAAGGTTCAAATCCCAGCACCACCAAGCTGCCACTGCTGGGCCCTTGAGCAAAGCCCTTAACCAAAGCCCGTAACCTGTACAAAAAATGTAATAAATGTAAGTTGCTCTGGGCATCTACCAAATGCCGTAAATGTAAATGTTGTTTGTTCAGAGAAAGTGCTCAAGATGGTTCCTCCTACTGTCTCCATAATTGTGTTGGGGAATGATGGCGATAGGTGTAGAGATCATCCATGTTCTGATTGCATCAAGTTCTGAGAGGGTCAGAGCTATCACCTGAGATAGCTGTTGAGTTTGTGATTTGTTGCAGATAAATTTACTTCATAAACCCAGGAGAGCATTCCCGGTTGCTTGGGAGCATTTGGTGAAGCTTTATTGTGAGATGAATTTAAGCTTTTTGAGGAAGGCTGTCATGGTGGTAACTCTTGGATTTCCTGGTGAAACACCAGCAGTGAGGGAAGCCGTCAAGTTAAAGAAGGAGAACTTTCCGATTATTCCTCACAGAAGGTTAAACAGGATTCAGTTGAGATTCCCACTATTAACCCAGGGATGTACGTCAGGATGTACAGCAAGACATGAAACATTATGAAACTCTTAAGGGCTGCTATTAAAACTGACAGAATCTAAAATGAGCAAATCTGTTTTAAGAACTTGTTAAACTCCTCTGTCCTGAAGACGTCAGAAAACTTAAAGTTACATCTTTACCTCTGACTGTTACAAAGCACTGACACTGGAGACTCCTTCCATAAATGTGAAATAAACATCTCCTTACAGAAAACTTCACCACATCAGCGATTACAAATGTACACCACTGTATATTTGCAAAAATCCCTGAACCGGATCTCTGCATCTCAGCACCGATGTCATAAATCAGCCCTAAACGACACGTGGCCTTTGCATCAGTTCATGACCTAGTTTTCGTTAGGAACTGGTGCTGATATAATCAGAGTGAAGGTGAGGAGAGGAGTGTGTGTGTACATGCGGGTTGTCAGGTTGTTAGCTAAGCGGTTGTAAAAGCACACTTCCTTTCAGCACGTTAAAACCGTTGAGACTTACGTGATTAAATACTAACCAAAGTGTGGTAGGTTTCAACGTCTCTGGAGACATGAGCATTTCCCAAGCCTGCTGGAGGAAAAAATAAATTAAAAAAAGGTCCAAATCAGGACTGTGTAAAAAGACTTTCATTGTTGAGCTTCCTGTGGTTTGACGAAGCAACGCTTGTGGCCCTGAACTCCACGCTCGGTTGCACGCCTTGTTTTACCCGTTGGCTTTCCATAAACACCGTCCACAAGCGGTTAACATTCTCATTTTCAACTGTCTGGAACGGAGGACAGCATCGTGGGGGAGGGGACGAGAGAACGAGGGAGGAGGAACGAGGGAGGGAGAACGAGGGAAGGTTTCTGCGCTCCTCTTTCACCCTGCACCCTCACCGTCCCCTCTCACCGTCCCTCCTGCTCCAGAACTCCACTGTGTAGACACATTTACACCGAGAAATAGAGGGTTAGGGACAAGAAGAAGGAGAGAGTGAGAAAGAAGAAGGAGAGAGTGAGACAGATGAGAAGAGAGCGAGACAAGAAAGTGATGACAGAAAGGAGAAAAGAGTCCTGCAATGATGAAAAGAGTCCTGCAATGTTGAACAGCTGTGTTCACTCTGTCCCTCATCCCTGTTAGCGTAGCGTTTGTTATATATGGTTCTTACAGGTTCTTCTTAAAGGTTCTAAGTAGAATCTTGCAGCAAAAGGTTTTCCTACAAGAAATATTTCCAAGTGCACTCTATTTAGAAATCTAGAACCATTAACTATCCAAAGAACCCGCGAAGAACCGTTTTTCCCCAAGAGTGTTTTAAAAACCTAGAACACTAGAACCCTACAACAGAACACTGCATTTTCCAAACAGAACCCCTGTAAGAAGTTAAGAACTATCTTAAATACAGTGGGTATAGAAAAGAATCACCCCCCTTTAAAATAATCACATTTTGTTGCTTTTCAGCCTGAAATGAAGACAGACACAGTTTTTGTTTTATCCAGCTGTATTTACTCAGTGCAACTTATAACATCCAAGTGAAAGATATAACACCAACATGTCAGAAAATTTTTTAAAAAATAAATAAAAACCAGAATCTCTGAGTTGGAAAAAGGATCACCCCCTGTTTTAATTGGCCTTAATTTTTTAATTACTGCCTTTAGTCTGTTGGGATATGTCTCTACTAACTTTGCACATCTAGACTTTGCAATATTTGCCCACTCTTCTTTGCAGAACTGCTCAAGTTCAGTTAAATTTGATGGTGACCGTTTGTGGACTGCAGTCTTCAAGTCATTCAACAGATTTTCAATGGGGTTTAAGTCTGGGCTCTGACTAGGCCATGCAAGGACATTCACCTTTTTCTCCTTCAACCACTGTGTGGTCAGTTTTGCTGTGTGCTTTGGGTCATTGTCATGTTGGAAGGTAAACCTTCTTCCCATTGACAACTTTCTGGCAGAGGGCAGCAGATTTTCCTCAAGAATTTGACGGTATTTTGCCCCATCCATTTTCCTTCTATCCTGACAAGTGCTCCAGTCCCTGCTGCAGAGAAACACCCCCATAACAGGATATTACCACCTCCATGCTTTACTGTAGGAATGGTGTTATTTGGATGGTGAGCTGTATTGGATTTCTGCCAGACATATCGTTTGGTGTTGAGGCCAAATAATTCAATTTTAGTCTCATCTGACCATAACACCTTTTTCCATGTGGTCTCAGAATCTTCAAGGTGCATTTTGGCAAAGTTCAGTCGTGGGTGGCTTTTTTCTTGCAACCCTCCCATACAAGCCACATTTGTGGAGAATTTGTGATATTGTTGTCACATGCACACAATGACCACTCTTTGTCATAAATTCCTGCAACTGCTTCAGAGTTGCTGTAGGCCTCTTGGTAGCCTCTCTGACCAGTTTCCTCCTGGCCCTTTCATCCAGTTTGGAGCGACGTCCTGATCCAGGGAGGGTCTGTGTTGTACCAAATACCTTCCATTTCTTAATAATAGACTTAACTGTGCTTCTAGGCATTGATAAAGCCTTTGAAATGTTTTTGTGTCCATCTCTTGACTTGTGCCTGTCCACAACTTTATCCCGGAGATCTTTTGACAGTGCCTTACCACCCATAGTTGATTGTTTGCTTCAGTTGCACTACAAAATGCTCCAGGAAAGCTCTTTTCATGCTGAGCTAATCAAAATGACCACAGCTGATCACAGTTGAAAGTCAAATGGCTTTGTGTGCCATTTAGAAGGTGATTAGCTATACCTTATTGAGTTTACAATTCATTTTTAGGAGGGGGGTGATCCTTTTTCCAACTCAGTGATTCTGGTTTTTATTTATTATTTATTTTTTTCTGACATATTGGTGTTAAATCTTTCACTTGGATGTTATAAGTTGCACTGAGTAAATACAGCTGGATAAAACAAAAACTGTGTCCATCTTCATTTCAGGCTGAAAAGCAACAAAATGTGATTATTTTAAAGGGGGGTGATTCTTTTCTATACCCACTGTATATAAAGAACCTGAGAGCCTTTTTTCAAAGAACATAAAACAAGTTTAACTCTAAAACTCTAAGAATTTAGACCTCTTAAAGGTTCTGTGTAGAACCCTGTAACTGAGATTTTCCCTTCTGGAAAAGGTTCCAAGTATAAAACCTTTAGAAATTTAGAACCATTATCCAAACCTTGAGGAACCCTTTTTAGGAGTGTAAAAGCGCACAGTTTATGTCTGGAACACTACAGAGGCTTTCAGGTTGTCCATCGTGAGACAAAGCTTCTAAGTAGAACCCAACCCAACAACAGAGGCTTATCCTTTCAGAGAGAGTTCCAAATAGAACTCCTTTAAGAAGCTAAGAATTTAATTATCCAAAGAACCCTAGAGGAACCATTTTTCTAGGAGTATAAGAGTATACACTATTAGAAAACATGTTTAAATGTAAAACCCTAAGGATTTGTTTGGGAAGGGAGGAACCCTTAAAGGTTCTATCTAGAACCCTGCAACAGAGGCTTCCAAATATAAACTCTTCAGAAAGCTAGAACCATTAAGGATCCAAAGCACCCTTGAGGAACAAGGAGTGTAACATACAGTGCATACTATTAGAAAAAAAAGGTTACATCTAGAACACGAGAACACAAGAACCCTACAACAGAGAGTCTTCCAAAGAAACTTTAAGAGTTTAGAACTTAATTGTGCACCCTAGAGAACCCTAGAACAACTTTTTTTTTTAGTGTAAAACAAGGTTCAATGTAATGCCTTAATGTGGTTCTCTGGTGGAACTTAACTGCAGGTTTCCCATTTAGAAAAGTTTCCAAGTATAAACTGTTTCGAAATCTAGAACCCTTAACTGTCCCCCAGTGTAAAAGTACAAAAAGAAAGTTACATCGAGAGTTCCATCTAGAACCGTATAGGAGTTTTTAGTCTCACGTGTTAATATGCTGTATAGGAATGAGGCGTAACAGTGACGGAGTGAGACGCACAATGGAAAAACTAAAGCAGCAGGAGTGGTGTGTGTGTGTGTGTGTGTGTGTGTGTGTGTGTTCTCCATATGGGTTCTCCCTCACCCTCCTCACACAGAAGGCAGATGCCACATGGGCCTCTGGGTCACGCCGTGCTGCGACTCTTGACAAAAACTGAACAGTAGTGAGGAGACCAGCTGCCTACACACACACACACACACACACACACACACACACACACACACACACACACACACACACACACACACACACAATACACAAGGCATGAGTATGTCCTATATAAGGAATAAACACTGTGTTGTGCTTTTATAGTAAAATAATCAACGACAGCTTGGTGTGATGAAGTGGCGTTACTGTTACCCCCCTGAAGTTGATTATTTTCCCATAACAGCACGTCCCTGAGTGTTTTATTCCTCTTACACCACAGCAACTTACCAACGATTACAACAGCGTGTTAGAACGAGCTCATTAATATAAACCTGCACTATTTCCAGAGCTGCTGTTATAGAAAACTAATCAACACCTTCTGACCAATCAGGATCCAATGCAGCTTCCTAAAATGAACTGGGGGAACGACTGTTTATAGCTGCTATAATGTAAGTGACAACAGGAACTAACTTGTTAAATGTAACTATAAATGGATAAAAAGTCATTCTTTAATAAATAATAAATTGTAATTGTTGGTAAGTTGCTGTGGCGTAAGAGGAATAAAACACTCAGGGACGTGCTGTTACAGAAAAATAATCAACTTCAGGGAGGTAACAGTAACTCCGCTTCATCAGACCATGCTGTAGTTGTTGATTATGTTCCTGTAACAGCACCACACGCACTGGGTTTTATTCCTTAACAATACGGTACATTAAATACCTTCACACAAGAGAGTGACAGGTGTTCAGTACAGAGGAGAGTGAAGGTATGGAGACAGGCTTCCCCCCAACCACACACACATGCACACACACATACACGCACACACACACGCACACACACACACACACACACACACATACACATACACATACACGCACACACGCACACACACACACACACACACACACACACACACACACAGAGGGAGCTCTGCAATTTCAGTATGATATGGAGATGAGGGAGGTCTCTCACTCCCCCATCCCTCCATCAGTGGGTAATTAGCATAGCAGCTGCTTAGTGCAGGGTGTATGAGATGTCTGTGTGTGTGTGTGTGTGTGTGTGTGTGTGTTTGCGTGGGGGGTGGGTAGGGGGCTTTAGTCAATGGGGCCTGTCTGGAAGTTGAATAGGACGGAGGTTGAACTCAGCAGGCGGACAAAAGAGGAGAGGAGAGAATAATGGAGGGAGTGAATGGGCGTGTTAGAGAAAGAACAGAATGGAGTGAACGAATGAAAGAAAGGTAAAAAAAAAAATGGAGAGAAAATAAAGGTGAGGAGGGCAAGGAGAAGACATGCTTAGCCACCTGTCTCTCTCTCTCTCTCTCTCGGTGTGAGTGTGAAGTCAGCAGGTTTGAGGTCACTCAGTTTAGTGCTGCATTAATTCATTCCGATGTTCTCAACGGAGAACAAATCTCAGCAATCTGATCTGTGTTTCTTCCCGGTACTGACTCTCTGCTGAGAATTTCACTTCTGTGTGTGTGTGTGTGTGTGTGTGTGTGTGTGTGTGTGTGTGTGTGTTAGAACCCGTCGCTGATTCATCAAACTTTCAAATGACTCATCTTACATTTGCACTACTCACTTGTCTTATGTGGGCGTGGCCTGTCCATTCTGATAGTAGCTGTATATCACTTCTAACGCTAACTACTTAAACACACACTACTCATTGTGAAAATCGAATCTTTCACACACACACGGTCACAGGAGCCCAAGGAGACTTTAAAATGACTGTACCGCATTCCATTAGGTCCTTTACAGGAACTTGGAAGGAACATGCAAAAGGTCACGAAAGGTCATCGCTGTAAAGTTATAGTCTGAATTTCTCACTCTAATCTCTACACACTGTATCTGCGCGAGAGAGAATTTAAACTCCTACTGTAAGTGCAGATGTTCAGCGTTTTTGTTTTCACACTTAAACAGCTGTAAATGTGCTCGAGTCGCTCCTTGCAGACATGGAACTACTTTTCTTGTGCTAGTCGTGCGTCTCTGACGGCGTATGGATACCAAAATACCTTCAGGAAAGCGTAAAAGCGACCGGAACTGCTTTACTGCAGTGTGTGAGAGTTACGGTTTTCTCTCTCGTCTGAACACCTTTATTCCCGATTCACAGTCGAGTGTTTAAACTGGAGTTTAATAATGGAGTCAAAATGAAGATTTAATTCACCTTCCACCATTTTACTGACTCTATAGAACTTTAATAATAATAATAATAATAATAATAATAATGATAATAATAATAGCTACAGTATATATAACTCCTAATATAACTAATACACTCCAGCGATCTCTGCTACTTCCTTCCAAGCTTCATTTTCCTTCCTAACGTCTCTGTACATGTTTAATCAGAGCACGTATATGACAGGAGGAGATGAAACCTCACTGAGGTTTAGACGTTTTTCTGTCATTTTTGCAAGAACTAAAGTTGCGAGCAGGGAACTGAAGAAATGTCGGCGCACACGAGCTGTAGGATCGGTCCGAGGAATCATTCGAGATGATCGTTCGGATTTGTCGCTTTACAGCTCTATGTATAATCTGCATAGAATTGAGAAAATAAATCTATTCAAATTCAAAGCTATTGCTGAACTCGAGCCTCCTTGTTGCACACATACTGTACGTAGAAAACAAATGATTGTCACTTTGTCGCTTGCTAGTGTTTACGTGGGTTAAAGTCAGGCTGTTGTTATAGAAAATTAATTAACACCTTCTGACCAATCAGAATCCAGAATTCAGTGAAGGTAAATATCAAAATTTAGGCTATAATTTTTGGTGGTGTGGAGCACACAAGAAAGACCTGCAGCCTCTTTTTGAGTTATAACCTGTGTGTGTGTGTGTGTGTGTGTGTGTGTGTGTGTGTTTGTGCAGTGAAATCGTCTTTTACACTTTTATGTAAACACAAGTTATTTATTTATTTCTGCTCTGTAGAACTAAAATCTATCAAATCCAGGCCCTGCAACATTCCAGTGACGACGGAAAACATTAAAACCGCATTTTTTTTCCTATTGTGCCGTTTGGATTCTTTCTAAATCCTTCCAAGTGCAATGAAAACCTACATTTAAATGCTGATGGGTTGCAGGTTCTGCTTTAATTGTTTTGTGGTTATTAATAAACGCTGTTGATTCTCATCTCTCTCTGTGTGTGTGTGTGTGTGTGTGTGTGTGTGTGTGTGTGTGTGTGTGTGTGTGTGTGTGTGTGTGTGTGTGTGTGTGTGTGTGTGTGAGGTTTGTGAGCGAGGAGACGCTGCTCTTAAACATGAGCCGTGCTGAAGAATGAGGGTTTTTTTTTTTTCACGGCTTTGTTTCCGGGGAAAAGCTTTTTGGAAAGCTGCCAGTACAGTGAAGGTACGAGAGCGAGATCTCCACATTCCTCAGCTCAATCCCCAAGAGCCAGCAAACAGCAGGAGAACTGAAAACAACTCCAACACAAAAACCTCTTCAGTTCCACTGCCACATTTCACTGTCTCACTCTCTCTCTGTCTCACTCTCTCATTGTCTCACTCTCTCACTCTGTCTCAGTCTCACTCTCTCATTGTCTCACTATCTCACTCTCTCTCTCTCTGCCTCACTCTCTCTGTCTCACTCTCTCATCCTCACTCTCACTGTCTCACTTTCTCTCTGTCTCAGTCTCACTCTCACTCTCTCAGTCTGTCTGTCTCACTTTCTCTGTCTCACTTTCTCTCTGTCTCTCTCACTCTGCCCCACTCTCACACTCTTACTCTGTCTCCGTCTCACACTCTGTCTCACTCTGTCTCTGTCTCACTCACTCTCACTCTGTCTCAATCTCTCACTCTGTCCCATTTTAATTGTTTTTGAGGTAAAATGATACAGGTAACATAATGTTGTTGTAAATCCTGGATTTAATGTAATATTAAAGATCTGTTCAACCTCAGCCTCTCTCTGTCTCCCTCTCTCTCTGTGTGTCACTGTCTCCCTCTCTCTCTCTCACTGTCTCACTCTCTCACTCCCTCTCTCCGCCTCTTTTGTGTTTCTTTTTCTGTATCGTTCTCTCTCTCTCTCTCTCTCTCTCTCTCTCTCTCTCTCTCTCTCTGTCTCTCTCTCTCTCTCTCTCTGTTAAAATCATTGTAAATTCCAGCTCAGTAAAGTGGCGAGTCTGAGGCACATGAAGAATCTATTAGGGGCCTCTGAGTTTCAGAGTTTCGGAGTTTCTGAGTTGCGCTCTGGGAAAGCGGCCAATCCCGGCACCGGACAATGGAAATCCAACTCAACAATAACATCCTGCCCGGCGGGAGGAGGAGGAGGAGGAGGAGGGGAGGGGGGTGGGGGGTGGCTGAGGTCACAGTCTGTGGGTCTGGGATATTCTCCAAATGCATGCTGGGAGATCTGGCTACCTGCTACAGCACCGTGGAGAATGAAAACGTCAGAATGAAAGATACTGCGTGAGATATTTAAATCTCAGATAATGATACAGCGAGCACCAACACCAAACCTCGACTTGTACGGGTTTCATTTCCTCTCTAACAGAACTTTAGCTTGATAGTACTCTTAGTACTCCACACTCTTCTTCATATCATTCTTGTATTCTAATATTATTGCGTTCTTTAGACATAGGAACAGGCAGAAGATCAGTGAAGTGTCGAGTCAAGACGCTCTGATCCAAATGTATTTTTACGAACCTGTGCGACACGGAGCCACGATTCAGCTACAGCTGAGGGTTTATCAATTCTATGCAAATTAGTTATGATGCTGTAAATCCAATCGATCATCTCGAATGATTCCTCGGACCGATCCTACAGCGTGCGTGGTTCTAGGTTTCTTCAGTTCCCCGCTCACAGTTTTAGTTCTTGCAAAAATGACAAGAAAAACGTCTAAACCTCAGTGAGGTTTCATCTCCTCCTGTCATATACGTGCTCTGATTAAACCTGTACAGAGACGTTAGGAGGGAAAATGAAGCTTGGAAGGAAGTAGCAGAGATCGCTGGAGTGTATTAGTTCGCTTTAGGAGTTATATATACTGTAGCTATTATTATTATTATCATTATTATTATCATTATTATTTAATGTAAGGAGCGACTCGAGCACATTTACAGCTGTTTAAGTGTGAAAACAAAAATGCTGAACATCTGCACTTACAGTAGGAGTTTAAATTCTCTCTCGCTCAGATACAGTGTGTAGAGATTAGAGTGAGAAATTCAGACTATAACTTTACAGCGATGACCTTTCGTGACCTTTTGCATGCCTTCCATGTTCCTGTAAAGGACCTAATGGAATGCGGTGCAGTAATTTTAAAGTCTCATTGGGATCGGCTCCATTTCAGGGGTTATCCTGTGACCGTGTGTGTGTGTGTGTGTGTGTGTGTGTGTGTGTGTGTGTGTTTGTGTTATGTCTGCATGAATTCACTTCTATAGAATGTGAGGACGCGTTAACTCGCCGTCTACCCACTTCTTTTGTCTGAGGGAGTTTAAACCTCATGAAAAGATATAGAGAGATGAAGAAAGTAAAAGTAAGTGTGTGTGTGTGTGTGTGAGATGCCGTGGTGTGAAATTGTGATTTACACGTTACAGGAATTCCTCACTTTCCCTCTTAAAAATAAAACTTCTTCAATGGTTCTTTACGGCACCATAGGTTCTGCAATGAACCTCCTTCTTGTCATGAACCATTTTTCATTGTATAGGGTTCTTGAGTTGAACTGGATGGTTCTGTGGAGATTAAAGAAGTTCTTTATGTTTCATTATAGGTTCTTCAGAGCAGTGTTTTGGTTCCTCAAGGTATCATCCCTTAACAGGTTAAAGTGAACCCTATAAGGCTCTTTGTGGGACTGGAAAAGGTTCTCCTGGTATCACTCTTAATAATCTAACTTTGGTTCCTTAAAGCACTAACTAAGGGGTTTTTTTTTAGAGAACTTAAGATAACATGGTTCCTTGTGGTGCTGCTGTGAAGAACCATTTCTGGGTTCTTTAAAGCACCAGTAAATAGATGATTATCTGAAGAACTTGAGAGTAAAAGGTTCTTTGTGCAACTTAAAAGGGTTCTCCAATGGCATCAGGCTGAAAAACCCTTTTTGGGTCGAAAAACCCTATTTTTAAGAGTGTTGTAGTAATGTACGTGCATCAGAGAACAGCGATAAACGCCTTTAAAACAGAATAGAAACCCTTGAAGTGAAGGAATCTAGTCTTTCAAAGCAAAATTACCCACAACCCCCTGCGTGCTTTTATCCACACTATGAAAAGCGCAGGAGAAACTAATGACAAAAGGAAAGAGTGAGAATGTGAACGGGGTCAGGGAGGCCCTCAACTCTCTCTTTTCACACGGAAAGAAAGGAAGAAAGAAAAAGTAGTGAAAGTGTCACAGTCACACCTTTTTTAAAGGTTTAATTCTTTACTGGCTTGTACACAAACGTACAAAACATATTACAGCACTCCGTCATCTGAGCACACGACAAATCACAGTGTTACAAATGTCCAAACAAACAAACAAACAAACAAACAAACAAACAACACCCTCACACGACACACACGAATAAAATAATAAGTCACTCACAATTTGTTCACGAGACACAACAACTTGGTCCACAAAGAAAAAAAAGAAAAGAAAAATAAAATCTACTCATTCAAATTCAATTCACTTTCACCTAAACGAGTCGCTTCGGCTCCCCATGTCATAAATGTTATGACAAAAATCGGAGCGGAAACAACCACAACACCGTGCAATTTTTAACAATTGGTTGATTTGTTGTTGTTTTTTTTTCCTTTACAATGATCTTACCATCACATGTATTCTTTATTCCCCTTATATCAGGAGAGCACTTCGGAAAAAAAAGCGCCCTGGATTTTTTTATTGATATATTTCTATACATATACACACACACACATATATATATATATATATATATATTGTGTCTATATATATATATATATATATATATATATATAAATATATATATATATGACACAAGTACACAACAGACAATAAAACAACCTGGAGCTTTTTTGTTGTGTGTGTGTTCCTTTTTTTCTATTTAGAAAAAAATTAATGTTGACACAAAGCCAACAAGTGAACAGTCATCAGTGCAACTTTTTTTCAAAAAAATAAAAAATTATTTATTTTATTTATTTTTTTTTTTAAGTTATCAAGTTTAAGACATGCAATGCATATTTAGTCTTTTACTCGGATCGCCTCAGACGCTGGGATGTTACTCTACTCCAGGTTTTATTTTATTTATTTATTTATTTAACTTAAAGAAATGTTCTTAAGTCTAACCAGGGCTTATCAACGGGGCCAGACAAGCAAGAACCAGTTCAACAGTGGTATGCATGCAACACACACACACACACACACACACACACACACACACACACACACACATTCAGGAGGTTTCATAGGCAACAGATCACTATAACTGCACATTTCCTCCTCTTTCACTCACTGTTGGCTTTAAAAAAAAAAAAAAGTAAATGAAAGCAGCATTGAAACACATCAGGCTGATAAACACAAACGCAGGTCTGTTTCCTTGTGTGAGTTTTTTTTTTTTCTTAAATCTGAAGATTTTTCATCCCTGCAATAAATCACACATCAGTCTTTCTTTAACAGTATGTGAGTCGAGTGGTGCTCAGTAGTCACTTGTGATTTCTCTCTCTCTCTCTCTCTCTCTCTCTCGCTTTCTTTCTTTGCAGCCTCAAATCCTGCAGTTACCCGAGCAGGCACGAGGGGGCGTGAAAAAAAATCATCATAATAAAAAAACAAAGACTAAAATAAAGGCTCCGTGATTTTTTTTTTTTATGTGCAACAAAAACTCCCTGCATTTAATAAAATCAGGCCACAAACAAACAAGCGACACACAAAGTTGAGCGTTCAGCTGACTTGCAAATAATAATAATAATAATAGTAATCATCATCATCATGGAATCATTATGGTTTTGATTTAGTTTTGGTTGTCGGAAGTGATCCCGAGTGAAGATTAAAATCGTGGAGAACAGGCATTCAAAAATGAAAATGGAGGAAACGATGAAGGTTATGAGACGGATCACTAGGCTTAAAAAAAAAAAAAAAAAAAAAAAAAAGTTGAATACTTTAAAGTCGAGGTAGCTGATGCAGAGATCCATAACACACAACAGCGGGGAAGTGTGAAGGTTTTGAGGAGATAAATATGGAGATCCGTATCCAACACACCTGTTTTGATGTCATCGTGACGTCACACAGGTGTGTGGAAGCGTGCACGAGAACTATAACTTTTAAAAGAAAGAAAAAGAAAGAAAGCTTGGACACAGAATGCCAAAAAAAAACAAAAAAAACAAAAAACAAAAACAAAAACAAATCTCCACATATTTTAGAGGGTATAAACGCAAAGCAGCTTGTTTTCCCCAATCACGGATAATAAATTTTTTTTTTTTTTTTTAAAAAAGAGAACCAAAACATGATATACATGCATCATGACCACCATCATCATCATCATCATCATCATCACCATCAATGTACCTTCATAAATAAGAACCCCAGCCTGTATTTCACAGTGATGACCAGGATGTTAAAATTAAAGAAGGAAAAAATACTGAGAAGATGATAAACTCCAAACGCAACTTTCCTGACGTGAAAAGCGAAAAGCAGCAGTTTTTTTCTTTTTTTTTTCTTTCTTTTTTTAAACTAACACACGCGCACACACACACACACACACACACACACACCTATAGCATCTGCTGTAGGTGACTGCAGGACGCACTGGACTATACTCTTATTAAGAAGTAAAGCTATTGTGTACAGTACTTTAAACTTTACGCTCCACTTGCTGTTA
>CM042550.1:18329605-18352105 GCA_023630585.1 Cranoglanis bouderius
GTTGGTTAAATGACCATGGTGTTGGTGTGCTTGACTGGCCAGCAAACTCACCAGACCTGAACCCCATAGAGAATCTATGGGGTATTGTCAAGAGGAAAATGAGAAACAAGAGACCAAAAAATGCAGATGAGCTGAAGGCCACTGTCAAAGAAACCTGGGCTTCCATATCACCTCAGCAGTGCCACAAACTGATCACCTCCATGCCACGCCGAATTGAGGCAGCAATTAAAGCAAAAGGAGCCCCTATCAAGTATTGAGTACATGTACAGTAAATGAACATACTTTCCAGAAGGCCAACAATTCACTAAAAATGTTTTTTTTTATTGGTCTTATGAAGTATTCTAATTTGTTGAGATAGTGAATTGGTGGGTTTTTGTTAAATGTGAGCCAAAATCATCACAATTAAAAGAACCAAAGACTTAAACTACTTCAGTCTGTGTGCATTGAATTTATTTAATACACGAGTTTCACAATTTGAGTTGAATTACTGAAATAAATGAACTTTTCCACGACATTCTAATTTATTGAGATGCACCTGTGTGTGTGTGTGTATATATATATATATATATATATATGTATATATACACACATACAAAGAAAACGAATGTCTATCAAAAAAAAAAAAAAAAAAAAAAACACTGTCTAACAAAAAAAAAAGTCGCTTATAACCTTAAAAACCGCTATTTTGCGAAAGCCGCCATTTTTTTTTCACCCCCCTTTTTTTTTCCACTTTCTCCTTTTCAGCGCCTCAGAGCTAAAGGTGCGCGCGCGCGGGAAGAGATGGAGAGGGGGGCGGGGCGTGGTGGGCGGGGCCTCTACGGCTACTGACCTGACATTGAAGAGGATTCTGAGGAACGCCGATGATGTCAGCGCGCATGGGCGGGGCCTGGGAGGACCGATTCGTGCCCAGCAGCTACCACGTGTAGCAGGAGCGTGGGAAAGAGGCGAGCTTTTCTTCCCAGTGAAGAAAGAGAGAGGATCGGGTGACAACGGCGCAGAAAAAGGCCAGGCTGATCTGGGACAGGGGCTGAACCGAGCTCACGACACACACACACACACACCTCACTAGATTATTTCAAACATGGTGCAAGCGATACTGTTACAGCAAATTTTTAGATACTTATATTCAGGGTTAAAGAAGGAACATCATGTGTAGGTAGTTTCGCTGTAAGTCTTTGAAAAGCTTACACACACACACACACACACACACACACACACTTTGGAGAGAAAATCAGTGTTGAAGAATCTGTGCAGCCCATCCTGCTTTCCTGTTTTCAAGCTTGAAAAACAATCTGGCAAGATTCAAGAGCCAAATGGCTTCAACTCAGCTCTTACAACAGTTAAATAAACATGTAGGACATAAATATACCTGATACCTGACATTTCTTTTTCAAATCATAACCCATTAAACACTCCGCTGATTCATTATACAGTACGAAGGACATTAGAACAGCTAAAAGAGGAACACTACGAATTGTGATTCTCTACGGTTTTCTTTGTGCAGCTAAGGATTCTTCGTTCCTTAGAGAGCTCTGATATCACAGGGTTCTGTGTATAATCTTTAACGGTTCCCCTGGCCCTGGAGTTACAAACAAACAAAAAAAAATCCTTAAGACCTTTATTTTCCTCAGTGTGTACGTTGTTGAAGAATCGCTCACATTTCACGTGTGATTATGTGGAAAAACACCTGAAAAACTGCATGAAAGTGCATTTCAGCATGTTACACCCTGGAATTATGTGATAAATAAAATAGAGAGAGAGAGACAGCGCTAGAGAGAGGCAGTGTATCTTTGTTGTTTAAAACAATGACACAATCAATCTTGTAAAAATCACTCAACGTGTCTGCGAATGATGTCTTAAATCCATCCATGAGATTTATACATACAATAAATAGTCATGTTGGAAGTTGTGGGAGTTTTTCACGTAAAAATGATAAGTTAGGAGCGATGAAAAAATCAGCGTACAGCTAGCAAAGAAAAGTCATACTCGCAAGTAAATCTGAGTTCACCTTAAATAAATAATATAATTATGTAAATAACGTAATTAATGCCGCTGCATTAAAACAGGCTATTAAAAGAGTATGTTTTCTGTGTAGAAAGAGTTCTGTGGGTCTTGAGACCATAAATTATTGTTGTGTAACCGCCGTAAATAATATTAAAGGGGTGTAAGTTTGTAATTCTGGAAATTTACAGGGTTATTTCTTTCCCAACACCTGCATAATGTCTTCTTTTCTTTGGTCCTATAAAAAAAAAAAAAAAAAGAAAGAAAGAAAAGTAAAGTTTATGCGATTAGCTGATAAGATGTTCTGGACCAGTGCTATCTGCACATTGAGCTCAAAACCATTTTGTGTAAACAGAAGTTGTGCTGAAATGATTTTTGTCTGTGGGAAGAAAACACAGGCCAAAATATTGGTGTAAATAATTAAATAAATGCGGATAAAAATACAGCAGAGTTCCCACAGAGCAAAGCGGACACACAGTCCTGTAATAAGTTAATCTGTAATACATCGATAAATAAATAAATTCATTTATCTGAGAGTGAAATAGTGTTTGGTATTTTTTAAGTGCAGGAAAGTTTTTATGACGTTTAAGACTAAAAATTAAAATCCTTGGTCTCACTTTGCAACTTTTATTTCCTGAAAATATTTCGGCCCAGACCTAAAAATTGAGGAAGGAATGAACATGTAGAGCTATATTTATGATTACGCCACAGTTTGTGTTGCAAACCACATCGTTCTACTTTCTCACAGATGTTTGAAACCAGAACTCTGTCACGGACGCCGCTCACACGGCCTGTTTTCTTCGTTTTTTTTTTTTTTTTTTTTTCTCTCGTATTGCTTAACTCTCAGAGCTACAGTTCACGAATATCAGTTATTACTCAAACACACACCCAGGGCAACGTTTAATTCACAGAAAGTTGTTTTAATCATATACGATTTTTCCCCCCTCAACAGGGCGTATGAAACAAGCAAACAAACAAAAAGAATGTGAAATTAAAAAACTCGTAAAACAATTTCATAAAATAATGAGGCGCCAGTAAACGTTCAGGTGCACGCAGAACGACTGAGCCACACCCGAATACTGTTATACACGTGAGATGGTGTGGTCTAAAAACAAAAACCCAGCTTATAAAAACAAAGTGAACACAGTTACACCTCATGTAGGCTACATGATGGAAGTAGAATAACGAACGCTGGCACGCTCACATCGTCGGTCGTAGCACGCAGTTCTGTCATTTCCTACAGAATTTGTAAATACAGAGCTGCCAACAGTGCTGACAAAAAATTCTAAGAACGAACAAAGGGGGGGGGGACAGAATTTTACCATAAAACATGAAAAGTTGTCGGACTTCACGGCTAATTAATTAATATTTAGCAGCTACGCCATTTTTTTAAACGACCAAACACGCCACAATCCCGCACACTTTTCGGCTCGCAACACTGACCTGAGAGGTCAAAGTTCGCCTAGAGAGAGTTAGCGCAAAGTGAAAACGTAGCCACGAATGCGTTTCACTTCAGACCTACGAAGTCCTTTCCCCTTCAGTGAATCGGCGTTTCCATCTGACGGATTTACTTTGATTTGGCTGAAAAAGAAAAACAGCTTTGTTTTTAGTTCTCTCCTCTATCGCCGTAGAAACGCGTCAGAACTGTATATTTTCGCTTCATAGAGGCCCAATACTGATCCTTTGGCCGTCCTGGGACTTGAACTCACAGCCTCCTGGTTTTTGATGTAATTTCACGATTTTACACGTGATTTTTTTCCCCAGCCCTCAAACCTGGGAACGCTCAGTGCTTCCTGGCCGTGGTGTCTTCATCTGAAAGGTTCAGAATGTCCTGGAACTGAGCGAGAGCCCGGTCGAAGTGGGTTCCCTCCCAGAACACTTTCCCACAGTGTGTGCAGATGAAGTACTCTGGGATGCGAGGGAGCAGTCCGGGCGGAACCGTCTCCAGCTGCACCTCGGCTCCGCCTCCAAACCTGAAGGAGTGAGCGTCGAGGGCCGAGCGAGGGGCCCAGCGGCAGTGAGGAGTGAACGCGGGCCCGCCCGGGGGCCTCGACCTGTTATATTCCACCTGAGCGTTGCACTGATTCTCGCAGTCGTCCTGTTTGGGCACCGTCTCCTGAATCAGGCCTGAAAAAGATCACAACAGTCATCCTTTATTTCCCTTCTGCAATTTTCTCTTTCTTTTTCTAGCGTTTTCCCTCGTTTTCCTTTTTCTCTCTCTTTCTCATTTTCACTACAAAAGAATCTTTCTTTCTTTCTGACAAATACGTTTCCTTCCTTCTTTCTATGCTTTTCACTAATAAAAGAATCTTTATTTCTGACGATTAAAGAATGCTTCCTTCCTTTTTTCCTTTCTTTCTTTGCTTTTCAGCACTAAAGAATCTTCCTTTCTTTCTGGTGATTATAGAGGTTTCCTTCCTCCATTCGCTTTTCACTATTAATGAATCCTCCTTTCTGATTATAGAATAATTCCTTCTCTCATTCTCTCTTTCTTTCTACACTTTTCACTATTAACAAATCATTTCCTTTGTCTTTCTTTCTTTTCTCTGTCTGTCTTTCCTTTTTTCTTTCCTTCTTTCTACTGTTTTCACTATTAAAGAATTATTTATTTATTTCTCTTTCTTTTTTTTTTTCCTTACTTTCTTTCTTCAGCAGTGTACTGAGTATCTGATGAAGTTTATCTCTCTTTTCTCATCACATTTTTTGGGGCAAAACACAAATTTTATTATATTTAATAATTCAGTGTGACTCCTTGTAATTATTATAATTTTTTATTTTTTAAAGTTTACACTCGATATTCTCTCTATTCCAACCAAGGTTAAAAGTATTGGCACACTTGACTGCCGTTAACACAAACTCCTTTACGTTTTCGTGTTGATTAGTTCACCCCACCCCCCCACCCCGCCCGAAGAGCGCGCACACATTTTTAAATAAGTGATTCAAAGTAGTATTTACTTCATCATTAGTCTCTGCCCTACGACCTCCAGTGAAACTCCGCCCACTTTCATAACAGGTCACTTCCACAGAGACTAATGATCAGAAAACAACAACTATATGATATAATTATTGCGCTAAACTGTCACAGTATCAGTTCATAAAATTAGTGAGCTGGTAAAACAGTGTGAAAGATGATTTACTGCAATTACATTTCCTTCCTCTCTTTCTTATTTTCAAAGCTAACTAGGTTTGTTTATTAAAAATGTATCCAGGAGCTCAGTCCTCAACCGCTCTCTCATTAGCTCTATACTTTTAGTATTAGTAATTGTTTATTCCAAATTTTCTGAAAATCTCAAATAATAAAAACATCTCATTCTTGCTCTGTATTACTGCCTAGCTTTTAAAACCTGTTCATACACACTTCATATTTATTTGTCACTTCTACCATCCACCCTAATTACACCATCAAAGCATGTGCACCAAATTAACAATCTCTTGCTAAATGAACTAATTGGAGTCGTCGTTAGGTTGCAGACAAACACTCGTTTATTATCTCACCTCGTTTGTTCATCATCTGAGTCATGTCTTCTCTTGGCAGCTTCAGGTACTCGTCATTATTGCACGCCTTTGAAGTTAAGAAAAGAAAAATCCACATAAGTTACACCAGTAAAGTGTGTTTAAAAATATTTTATGGTTGTAATGTGTCAGAATTTATTAATCAAAAGATTTAATAAGTGTCAGAATGTTTGTAGCCCAAAACCCAAAATTCATTAAAGTATAGATTACAAATAAACCACTTTGAGGAAAAAGTCATATATAAATAAAAATCATTACTGCTATAATGAATGAAATGTTTAAATAAAAGGACTTAAAATGTTTAAATGAAGACAAAAGTACATAAAAAAAATTCTGCAAAGCAAAGATAATTTAAAAATGTTTGTGAAGATGAAAATATTCCTAATAAACAGCAGAAAAATATCAGATAAATCAAATCAATATTTTGATGTTACTCTTTGTCTTTAAAAATGCATCAGTTCTCTAAAATCCACATTTTTAAATTAAATAAATATTTAAAACAGCAACGTTTAAAACAGTGATCTTTAATGCTGTGAGGTTTAAAACAACAAGAATTTAAAACGTTCAAATTTAAAGCGGCGATGTATAAAGCGGCAATGTTTAAAATGGCGACGTTTAAAGCGGCGTTGTTTAAAGCGACAATGTATAAAGCACCGATGTATAAAGCGGCAATGTATAAAGCACCGATGTATAAAGCGGCGATGTATAAAGCGGCGATGTTTAAAATGGCGATGTATAAAGCGGCGATGTTTAAAGCGGCGATGTTTAAAATGGCGATGTATAAAGCAACGATGTATAAAGCGGCGTTGTTTAAAGCGGCGTTGTTTAAAGCGGCAATGTATAAAGCACCGATGTATAAAGCGGCGATGTATAAAGCGGCGATGTTTAAAGCGGCAATGTATAAAGCACCGACGTATAAAGCGGCGATGTATAAAGCAGCGATGTTTAAAATGGCTATGTATAAAGCGGCGATGTTTAAAATGGCGATGTATAAAGCGGCGATGTATAAAGCGGCGATGTTTAAAATGGCGATGTATAAAGCGGCGATGTTTAAAATGGCGATGTATAAAGCGGCGATGTATAAAACGGCGATGTTTAAAGCGCCGATGTATAAAGCGGCGATGTTTAAAATGGTGTTGTTTAAAGCGGTGTTGTTTAAAGCGGCAATGCATAAAGCACCGATGTATAAAGCGGCGATGTATAAAATGCCGATGTATAAAGCGGCGATGTTTAAAATGCCGATGTATAAAGCGGCGATGTTTAAAATGGTGATGATTAAAGCGGCGATGTATAAAGCGGCGATGTTTAAAATGGCAATGTATAAAGCGGCGATGTTTAAAACGGCGATGATTAAAGCGCCGATGTTTAAAGCGGCGATGTTTAAAATGGCAATGTATAAAGCGGCGATGTTTAAAATGGTGATGATTAAAGCGGCGATGTATAAAGCGGCGATGTTTAAAATGGTGATGTATAAAGCGGCGATGTTTAAAATGGCGATGTATAAAGCGGCGATGTTTAAAGCGACAATGTATACAGTGCCGATGTATAAAGCGGCGATGTATAAAATGACGATGTATAAAGCGGCGATGTTTAAAATGCTGATGTATAAAGCGGCGATGTTTAAAATGGCGATGTTTAAAGCGGTGATGTATACAGCGCCGATGTTTAAAGCGGCGATGTATAAAGCGGCGATGTATAAAACGGCGATATTTAAAACATAAAAGCTTAAAAGTGAGATCTTTAATATGGCAACGTTCAATACAGCGATGTTTAAAGTGGAGATGTGCCGGGGTGAGAGCAGAGAGACAGGAGGCTCACTTTGTGAACCGGAGTCATATTTTTAACAGTGTCATAAACACTGTGACACACACACACACACTAGAGGTGTGAGGTTAGTGGATGTGTCTATGTTCACACCCCTGTGTAGCTTTTGTCTCTTCTGTGGAGCCTCACAACAACAGGCTCCTGTGTGAGAGTCACACACCAACAACCCCCCCCCCCCCCCCCCGGCCCTCTTAAACAACACTTAACTGCTAAAAGCCTCGTCACGGCGTCTGATTCCTACCCTGACACTGACACAGTGTTTCTCTCTCTCACACACACACACACACTCTCTCTCTCTCTCTCTCTCTCTCTCTCTCAGAGCTTCTGCTCACTCATTTGTTTAACACCAAGAGAATATCGAGAGAAGATATTTACAGTGAATCATTTTACAGATTTAAAAAAAAAAACGTTTTTAAATTTTGTAACAATTTTGCAGATTTCAAAGAATGTAATTTATTAAATTTTTCATTATTTTGCATATCTGCAAACATTTTTAAACTCTTATTTGGATGATTTATTATTAATTACTATAGATGTTTTTCCCTCTGGGGGGGGAGAGAGAGAGAGAGAGAGAGAGAGAGAGAGAGAGAGAATGAAATAATAATTACCGTCGGCGTAAACATTTTGCCTGGAGCTCGAATTAAACTCATCACGTTCATCACAATCCACCTTCACATATTAAACGCATCATTTCTCAATTAAGGTGATGTGTGTGTGTGTGTGTGTGTGTGTGTGTGTGTGTGTGTGTGTGTGAGAGAGAGAGAGTAAACTGCATGTCAGTGTTCTGGACAGCATGAAACAGATGTACAGCTCGGTCAGTCACACACACATATACGCTTTTTTTGAGGTGGCATGAAATGGTGCAAGTGTGTGTGTGTGTGTGTGTGTGTGTGTGTGTGACTGACACAGGTGCCCTCTGCAAGCCCTTACTGCTCACTCTCACGCTCTCCCGATTGCACTTTGAATGATCTCTTCCCACACACACACACACACACACACACACACACACACACACACACACACACAGTGGTGGCGCAGTGAAAATACCGGCAACTATTTACCCAACTCCTGAGTTTCCCATGCCAGCGCAAGTCAAAACCTGCTCAAGCCACACAGACAGCTTATCCCAGTCCTGCCTCACTTTCCACTCAGAGTGTGTGTGTGTGTGTGTGTGTGGTTCTCAAAGTGATCTCACACACACACACACACACACACACACACACACACACACACACACACACATGTGAGTTGGTGAGAAGGTCATGACTAGACAGATCCCTCGGGCGAACGGGACACACACACACACACCCCCCCACACACACACACACACACGCTTTCTGTTTTGGGTCATCATTTTCCGCTGTCCAGATTTTTTCCTGAACGTTCCAAGAACGTTTTAACAAATGAAAATGGTCAAGTCATGCATGACATCATGAGCAATAAATATAAATAAATATACAGAGGACGACACAAATCAGGTCTGTGTTTGGAGAATAAAAACATTAAAACTTTTACACTCCGCTGTGAGTCTCACATACGGCTTTAATCAGGAGAACGTTTTTCTGAATAAGACGGTGAGAGAGACCGCAGACGGGATGAAGGGTGGGGGTGCAGAGGGAAAACAGTCTCTCTGACTCACTCACACACACACACACACACACACACACACACACACACACACACACACACACTCTCTCTCTCTCTCTCTCTGTCTGTGCCGCTCCCATGGGAAAATCCTGGACTGTAGCACACAGGAGGCAGGCCTGCACCAGGGCCAGGTCATGTGACCTCCCAGCCAGCCAATGGCATAACAGAGCTTTGATTCAAAACGGACGCAGGAGCAGGTAGGACGCTGAGGAAGTGTGGGAAATAAAATAAAAAAAAGTCAACTGGCAGAGCCGGGGTGCACAAACTAACGCTTTCTCAGTCAGAATAATGAAATCCAAAAATCTATTTATTGCTGTTATTTATTTATTTGTTTGTTAATGAGCTTTTTGTATTTCTTCCCTTATTGTGTATCCAAAACTGTGCATGGTTTTTTTTTGCTGCAGTTCATAACTCATTTTGTGGTGTAAATAACATTTTACAGACCTGAGCTTTTAAGTTCAGCCGTGGGATTATATTTAAATAATAGATCAATAAATCACAGCATGACATGTGATAACGGTGACAACGGTTTCAGGAATATTTATAGACAAACTCTTGCATTTAAATTTTTTCAGAGGACAATAAAGACTTTCTTAGGTACATGCACATATATATATATATATATATACACACACATACACACACACACACATATATACACTTATACCTATATATAAAGTTATATATTTTTTATAAAATATTAAAACCACTCCCCTCTCTCTCTCTAATATATATATATATATATATATATATATATATATATATATATATATATATATATATATATATATTAAACAGTACTGTGCAAAAGTTTTACGCACCCTGTTTTTTTGTTTTTTTTTTTAGTAAACAGATTTTTTTATTTTATGACTACATTATCAAGTCAGTACAAAAAAACATTTTAGATTCCCAAACATTAGTTTTCTAGCACAAAATGAAATGTTACAGAAAAATGTTTGTATGTTATTAAAGAAAGCAGTATATTACGTAAGAGACACTTTTCAGACAAAAAAAACACAATGAAGGCTGCTGGGTTTTGCTGCAAAAATAAGAAGCGAGTGCGAAAGTCAAAGTGTCCAGAAGAACTGTGTCTGGTTCTGCAAGATGCTCAATAAAACTTACCAGCTCATTTCCTTATAAAACTGCACACATTGTACCGGAGACTACTATTTTTATTTTTATTTTTCCAAATACTGACTTTGTTTCATTTACTACAGTTTACTGCTCTTTACTGTATTTTTTTTTTTTAATGTAGAAACGTTTAATTTCATTATTTTGAAGGCATCTTTGCTCTACAGCATTAAAACCTTTGCACAGTGCTGTATATATAAATGAAAATGCCAATAAAAATAAATTATATATTGTTGTCCTTTAGTCAAAAAATATTAAACCAAAATAAAGGCAAAGTATTTTTATTTTTAAGGTTAAAGCTTTTACTGTGTCATCTGTCATCACCAGGAGATGTCCTGGTGTCATTTTACTGCCAAAACCAACCAATAACAACAAACTAAAACGTTAAATGAAGCCTTTAAAACTCGTCTCAATCACACTTCCATCATAATATCCATAGAACAGCGCTGTGTATAAATATTGGCACCTATGACGCATAAACAGACCCAACACCACCTAAATTCTCGTTTAACCCCTGCTAGCTACACAAAGTTTAAAACATGCAATGCAGTGTAATGCAATATGATAATTTAGCAAACCTGGCAAGAAAATACATTTTCATTCGAATCACAAATTCGCAATCGGATGGATTTAACCTATACTTTACTTAGTTGGATAAAACAGATGTATTTCGTTAGTTATTACAGAAGAACGTGACGCAGTTAGCAAACGTGTCCGAGTCTAATATTTTCTCACTGGTCCAGGATGGTTGGATGTCCAGCAGGAACATTTTTGTATTTTTATTTTAACAAGAGCTGCAAATTATCCGACGGTGAGTTTTAACCAAAGCTCAGTGATGATGTCTGATGAAAGAAAATCACAAAATAGCTGGAAAAAGTTTAAAACTGAAACGAGTGTTTACTGTAAAACTATTACAACATTATACTGCGTTGATATACATGACATTCTATATATTCTTGAAGAAAACTTAAACTAATTTGAAGTTGTAGCTCATTATATTTTGGTAATTTTGCCAGTTTTGTGGTTAACTTGAATAGAATTTTTTTTTTATTGAATAATTTACGAAATAACTCATCTCTTAAGCAGGCTTATTATTGAAATACATTACCGTGAACTTCAGATTTTTCTAATTTAGAGCTCAATTATATACTAAGCCACATGGAACCCTACAGAGAATCGTGTTGTTTTTTTTGTTCACGATACAGCAGGTTTTTCCTCCACACTGTGTATCGTGACAACACGTGAACGCTTCACTACGTCCCTGCGCGCTCAACACATTAAATATTACAATACAATCACTGATATTTTTTGCTACATCCAGAAATCTTTCCCGGATTCTCCTTTTATAACCGAATCACCACATAAAAATGTTTATTCTGACCAGAAAAAAGAAAGTTGCGGCATTAACCACCAGAACCCTTGACTGAAAGTTACAGGGCTGTGTGTAACCGGACACCGGAGCGCTCGTTTGTTTGCAGTAAAGTGCTCGGGGTTGACCTCCTGCCTCCTGGGCCACGTCGCCTTAAGGTGGTTTTCATTAGCGGGCCTGTCAGCGCTAATAGCATGTGTGTTATTTTTCACAGTGTGTGTGAGAGCGAGCGAGTCTCGAGTCCTTATCTCCGGTAGTGTGTCGGAGACAGTCGGCTGGTCACAAACTGTCAAAAAAAACTAAAAAGGCCTCGCAGCTGTGAAGATAAACGCTGCTCTGGAACGTTAGAGAAGAACTCGGGATGTTCTCGAGCTCACAACAAACAGCATGGAGTCTCACGACGGCTTGCGGCAGACAAGTTTTATCGTAACCTCGTTTAAACGTAACAGTGGTGGATACGTTCAATTTTACAGACTACACATTAAACTCCTTTCAACGTACGGTTTAGGACAGAGTAGGTGTGTAACGATCCAATGATCTAGATCAATGCGTATATTTAAAAACACATCAATTTAGATGAATCAATGCAACTATTTATACACGGGAAGCGTTAAAAACTATTCGTAGCGAAATTACACAGCCTTCATTGTGTTTTTAAATACACTTTTTTTTTCAAATAGGCTTTTCTCGCTCAGCCATGTTCGGAGTCCTATGAATGAGAACCGCAGAAGCAGTGCAGACTGAGCAAATGTTAGATTCAAAGTCCCAGAATGCAACGCAGCTACCCGAGGGCACAACACGGCTCGGCTAGTTAGCGATCTACGAGAAGACGGGATTAGCGTGAAAGTCGACGCTTTGGAAGCTGATCCGTTTGAGCAGAGTGTACAGACGAGGAGGTGAGAGGGCCGGACGGACTAAAAGACTAAAGCGCCGCCGCATCGCACACTTTACGTAGAGATGGAGCGAGGAGTAAATCCCACTGCACCGCTATCTACAGGTAGTTGAAAGGGATTGTGGGCAATGTAGGAAACCGTTAACCAAAGTGAAAACAGAGCAGCATGTCAATGAAATAAAGAAGATCGCATGTTAATCAACAATCAATAATTTTCTTTAAAGTTTTTACACAGGACCGGACAATGCAGTGTTTTTGTTTTGTTTTGTTAATAAAGGACCCTTTCACTATTTTGGAACGGTTTTAGGTATGGAAATGTCTTGAGAGTTACATCAGAAAAAGTACATTAGAGAGAGAGAGAGAGAGAGAGAGAGAACGTGGGCGAGAGAGAAAGAGAGCACAGGTTCTTTTGTTCCTTCACGCCCGATTAACCGTGGCAATCATCCCATCCTGTTTCCCAGCGCATTGTCGTGGGAGCGCTACCAGATACCAGCGTATTTCACCCTCGCCGTTCGTGCCGCCGCTCCTCCCCTCGCTTTCTGTTCTGAAGTGACACACATTCAGCAAGCATGCGGAGAATGTCCTCCGTGCACCGTGAGTCATCCTCGGCTTCTCGACAACCTCGGGCCAAGTTCGGGCCTGAGAAACACGCCGAGCCCGGCCCCGCCCACACCTGCACCTGCGGTCCGATCCGTCGCATACCAGGAGGGAAAATGCTTTACCTCACACCTCTTTCACACCTTCTCAACTGATCAGAAAGCATGATGGTTATGTGGGTGTAGAATTCCAGTGAAATGATCAGGAAGGTCATGTGTGAACAGAACACAATACATTACTGAAGAAGTGGATTTAATGCGCTGTGCTTATCGACAAAAGTTTATCAAGAAATTGGAGCGATTCAGAAATCCATGATTTGAAACGAGGGATGCGTCGATACCGATATCGGTCCGATACAGTGCTCTTTTTTACCCGTTTTAATTAAAGCAAGTATAAATTGTTTCGATGCATCCCTACTTGAAGTTCTTTCTGAGAGGAACGGTACAGTCCGTGAAGGGAAAGAAATCGGAGCGTGACGTGTACCAGAGGAAGCACCTGTTAGCCTTCACCCTCTCAGATAATGGGGTGGGAACTGGCAAGAACTAAATTGGAAGAAAATTGGGTAAGAAAACAAGACGAGGGCGCAGGGTTGAGGGGTTAATGACGTGGGCTGAGAGCGTGAGAGGGAGACGAGGGTTCAGGTCCCTCAGGTCTGCAGATTTCGGAAGCAAATTTCTTCAGATAGAGCTTGCTACAATTCCTCAAAAAGTCCCTCCAGGTTAAACACCTCTCCTCGGTTTGGTTGGTGATCGGGATGGGAGTCCGCAGGGGTCGATGCTGGATCCGATCACGTATTAAAGTGAGCCGGAACGATCCGGAATATCGTTACGGCATCCCCAGAGTCATGGGAAGGGTAAAAATCTGAGTTATCTGCTCAATCGCAGATACAACAGGGTCCGATCATGTTTCAAGGGGGGAAAAAATAAGAGCAAATCATGTTTCATCTTCAACAAACGTCATCCAGTTTGCTGTTCGCAGCGTGATCTGAATCAGGATAAGCGAACGCGCAGAGACGGGAACGTAAACAATCAAGATCACTTCCTCTAACTGTGTTTGAAAAGACGTTAAGGATAATCTTACCTTACTTTACCTGATGTAAAAATTTGTTTGTGTGTAAATGCAGCTAGCTTGTTGGTCTGGTGATTAAGTTAGCAAGCTAGTCCATAGTGAAATCTGATCTGGAAGACAAATTAGATTCTAGATGTGTGAATTAATAAAAATTCTTTTCTATTTTAGTGTTTAATTTGCTTCCCATGTTATCCATTGGGCTAGCGTGAGACTTTTCAATCCGTATAAATATCAGTATTTTGAAACTGTAGCCTCCTCCGCCCTGATCAGAGATCCACTACCAAACAAGTGTCGATGACTTCACAGGCGTAAAAGAGGTCTTGTCTTGTGGCTGGGAAGAGCGTGCGAATGAGTAGGAACGACGTTTATCGAGGCAGGGAGAAAGGAACACACACAAGCAATGGAGAGCAGATAACGAGGAAATGGAGGGGAAAAGGGGCGCGGGGTTAAGGGCTAATGACGGAAAAGACTTCAAAGCTCCTGCTCTCGCGGCGTCCGTGTCGACCAGAGGAACTCAGAGACGGAGAACAACAATAAAAAGGAGGCGTGTGACGGAAGGACAGAGAAAGTAGGAGAAGAATTTTTTTTTTTTTTTTTTCATTTTATTTACACAGCGCTTTTAACAACAGACATCGCCACAAAGCTGTTTTACAGAAATCTTCGTTAGGATGTAGATTTATATCCTTAATGTACAGGCCAGAGGAGACAGGTGCAGGGAACATCCTCCTGATACGATGTGAAGATGAAAACCTTCTGAGGAACCAGACTCAAAATGGAACCTCTTTTTGAGGAAACATCTAACTGATTAGTAAAAGAGACATGCAGTTTATTTTGTGCAAAAACAAAACAAAAAAAAACACCAAGGGTGCCAATACTTCCAACCAGGAATCGTAGTGTACTAGATAGAGTCTACACCTCCGTTATGTTACACCCTGTGTAGTGAGCACAGGTAGTGACGAGTAAAACTTGAGACAAGAAAACCTGAATAAAAATATCATGAAAATGAATAAAAATGAACCTGAAACATTAAATTGTAACTTTTTCTCCAAAACTATGAAGGAAAAAAAAAATGAGAAAGAAAAGCCGCTCTAGTCAGACACGTCATCAGAGCGGTTCCCGTTACTGTGTTTGCCCAATCAGTGATCGGCACTGTTTTTCGCTCCGCCCCCACATCTGTCTATCTATAATTCCAGTTCAAATCCAAGTTAAAAACAAAATAAACGTTTTTTTTTATTTTAGAGACACGCAGCCAAAACTAGTAAGTCTAATAAACATCAGTTTAAATAAATATCAGATAATGTTCACAATTCAAATGGTCTACAAACACCTTTATAAAGATGTTTGTAATCTTACATGAGAACAGATCCGAGTTCGGGGCGAGACGTCAAATCAAAATGGCCGCTCACAGCATGAACAGTATTAGCAGAACACAGCAGCACGTATCAGCTTGAAATGAGTTACACTGCTGTAAGTATTAACTTTAGATCAATCAACATACAGACATGTTCACTTGTTTTGTCTAGAACACTGACTCTACATCAAAATATACATCACTCAGCTTGGTCAAAAGACGACCATAGACTCCGTGTTTTTCCCCCACTCTGCAGCTCAGAAATGACGTCATTCCGAGCTCCGACTTCCTGCTTCCTAGGTAAGCGACAGACCGTCAGCAGCGACACCAAGTCTGCTCGGAAGTGATGTATGAAACGGCACAAACGATGCACGATTACAAGAGAATTCTTCTGTCAACGCAAACCTGTGATTATAAGCCCCGCCTTCAAAAACAGCTCCAGAATATGCCTGAGTATTCAAGCGTGAAAACGTACTAAACGTAGGAGGACGTGTTACGGGTGGAAATCAGGGCTGTAAAGGGGGGGGGGGGTACGATGGGAGAGCTGAAGGTTGTGTGATGTGAAAGCTGTGAGGTGAAATCTAAAGAATGGCCGGTCTGAGAGAGTTCCTGTGTCACAGACCCCAGCTCTAACCCTTCACCCCTCCCTCTCGCTCGTCCCCAAACTGGCCCCAGTCAATTCCCCCGGGCCTGAGGCAAGTCCCCTTTCAGTCTCCTGTGACACTCATTATGAGTGTGGGAACTGAATCCGGCCCTCAATCCGTGCCCCTGTGGTCCTTCTCACCCCTCAGCAACCTGAACACCCACCCCCCCCAATCCCATCAACCCTCTCTCTCTCTGTGTGTCTCTCTCACACTGATATGATGAGACCTGCTCCAACTCCAACATCCCTCATATCTCCCAGAACACAGCTCAGACCTGTCTCTCCCTCTCTCAATCAAACACCCCCCCCCCCTCCCCACCCACCCCCCACCAAACACTACCACCACAAAAAAAAAAAAAAATCTCCATCCCTGACGCTATCTCTTCGCCGATAACCATGGGAACGGCTGTGTGGGAACCAACCAGCTCGGCTCGGCTCACCAAAATAGATCCGGGAGAGAAAGACAGAAAAAAAAAGGCGGAACAGAGATGGAGGAATGTCTCCCAGGACAGGGGGCGGAGTTAAAGTATTGATGGACAGGTAAACCGACTACCTTTTGTGACAGCACGTCACCAAGCGTTTTTATCTGTTAATAGTTCAGAAAACTGGTCAGTTCCTGTTGTCGCTTACGTTATAGCAGCTATAAACAGTCGTTCCCTCACCAGCCTCTATTAACAACAACGTAGAAACCACGTAGAAACTCCTCTGTACTGAAGATGTCGGAAAAGTTCGAGTTACCTCTGATTGTTACAAAGCGCCGACACTGGAGACTCCTTCCATAAATGTTACATAAACATTTATTCTCTTTACAGAAAACTTCACTATTACGACGAGCTGTTGCTATAGAAACGATGACGTATTAGGTTAGAACGTGCGCGTTAATATAAACCTGCGCTACTGTCAGAGCCGCTGTTATAGAGAATTAATCAACAGTGAGGCCAGTCTGATAGCAGCCCGATCTCAGCCATGACGTGAACTCTGGAAAGGTGAAAGGCGCCCAGGGTTAACCTTCGCCCCACTCCTCCTCTTCCTCATGCGTAAGCAATGTAAATGCGTCCGTGTGGTTCTTGTGAGAAAAACCAACCTCTCCATCCGGAATGGAGAGAGATGGAGGAACGAGTGTGTCGTCTTTTTTTTTGCGCTTCGCTAATTTTCCATTCCACTTTTATCCTGTCTCTATGGCGAGGTCGGGCGCTCCCGCTCTCAGAGCCGTTCCCAGGCCGGACCGTCAGTCCCACAGGAGGAACCTCCGCTCGACCCTTCCCAACCCAGAGCGCGCGCGCACACACACACACACACACACACACACACACACACACACACACACACACACACACACACACACAGAGCCATCGATAGCATCGGCCCTGGAAGCTCTGCCAGCCACGGATAACTCCGCCCCCTCAACCCCCCATTCCCAAGCTTAATGTGCACACACACACACTTACTTCCGTTTAGAAGTAATGCACACACACACACACACACACATTCTTGTTCAGTGACAAATCATGTTTTACACCACACTTTCAGAAACGGGAACAAGCCCTAAATGAGAACCCTGTGATTCTAGCTCTAGTCTGTTTTCCACTGAACGCCAGTAAAAGTATTAGCATTGTAGAGAAACACCAACATTGTGAATCCAACATACATGGTTATGGGGTCTGAGACCCGATTACTGCTTAAGTGGACCAAAAAAGATCGGAGTCCTCTTTCAGGGACAGGGTGAGTGTGTGAACGTAAAGAGAACTGGGTCCTTTTTCACTTGGTTCACCTCTTTGGTCCACTTCAATGGGTCTGAGTTCGGTTCTGTTAAAGAGGACTCAATTAGCGATGCGGTTCATCAACTCGCATCACCTGCAACCAAACCACCGACGAACAGCTACCACGAATTTTGGTTACTGACTCGGCTAGTAACAGGAGCAGCTAGCGGGGGAGGACTCAGAGAGAGGATGACTCGGTGCAATTATAGCTCTTATAGTTTTTATCCTCCGCAAATCAACAGTACTGAAGACTCGTTTGGTTTGATCCTTTAAAGGTTCCAAGTAGAACCTCCTTATAAATCTAGAACCCATTAACCATCCCAGTGAGTGTGTATGGTCTTTCATGCTGTGTAACCGAACAGGTACAAAAAGTACTCGTAGACCCGCCCACCCGCCCCTCTCTGCCTCAGACCAATCATTTTTCTCACACACACACACACACACACACACACACACACACACACACCACTCTTTGAGTTCCAGACCATTCCTCCTTTAGCAAACACAGAACTATGGGTCACTGATTCTCTCCCTGTAAAACACACACACGGTCACATAGACGCAGACAAAAACACACAAGCTCTTGGGTTCCGTTCTTCTGTTTTGTTTCTCACACACACACACACACACACACACACACACACACACACACACACACACACACACACACACACACACACACACACACACACACACACACACACACACACACACACACACACACACACACACACACACAATTCCCATGGAGCAACAACAGCCACCATTACAGAAACATTTACACCACAGTCTTATTAAAATGGTAGATATATAAGAAATAAACACAGTGTGTGTGGTGCTGTTACAGGAAAATAATCAACAAACAGGTGGTGTGATGAAGCAGAGTTACTGTCGCCACCCTGAAGTTGATTCAGTTCCAATAACAGCACGTCCCCAGGTGTTTTATTCCTCTTACACCACAGCAACTTACCATGAGTGAAGTTACGTATTTATTAAAGAACGACGCCTCATAGTTTTTATCCGTTTATAGTTACATTTAACAAGTTCACTCCTGATGTCACTTACGTTATAGCGGCTGTAAACAGTGGTAAAGGAGTCATAAAGAAGCGTAAACTCCTCCGTCCTGAATATGTCTTAAAACTTAAAGTTACAGCTTTACTTCTGACCGTTACGAAGCGCTGACACTGGAGACTCCTTCCATAAATGTTACGTAAACACGTTTTGATCCGTTTATCTGAAGCGTCCGCCGTACAGGTCTGTGAACGAGCCGTTACTATAGAAACGGTAACGTATTAGTAGGAGCGCATTAATATAAACCGGAGCTTTTCCACAATTCCACAGCGCTGTGGTGTAACAGCGGATCAGAAATTTATTATTTGTTATTTGGGGAAAGTTCAGGGAGTTCAGTGAGGAAGGAACGTTGCGAAACACTTTTTCTGGCGTTTGTTCAACAGTTCGTGTCGTGACTCGTGTGATTTTACATTTTTTCCCCCGCATGTGGCGGCTGAACTGCTGATGACTCAATGTGTTATTAAATAAAATGACCGCGATGTAGCAAAACACACCATGAGGACCCGGCGCATAGCCTCGGGCTGTGTGTGTGTGTGTGTGTGTGTGTGTGTGTGTGGGGAACATGTCCTACAGCTAAGTTTAATTCCACACATCATATTCCGGAATGTAAAAATATCATCATATGAGCATTAAGATCTTACGTTGTTTATCAATATCAGTCTAACATAAAGCTAAATATCTAATAAATAAATAAATAAATAAAATAAACTGATTCTCTAACATTTTCCAATGTAAACTTTTGATTCGGGGGCGGAGCTACGTACGTACAGCTCAGACTGTGATGTCAATAATAAATAAGCTTTCAACCAATCGTGTGCAAGTTTAGATGAGGACGACGTGGCAACCCGAAATGTTTACACACACACAGAACCTGCTAGCTAGCTAACGTAGGTTAGCATTAATGACGAACTGATGGTGGTTGTCATGGCGACGCTGAAATTATATTCCTACAGGTTTAATAAATCGCTGAGGATGGAAATCAAGACTGTGGTAGGTTACTAGTTTACTAGAGTTTGAGGGTAATGTTAGTGATATTAGGGATGGCAGTAGGGCCGTGTGGGCGGGGTTCTGATTTACATATTCAAGTATATTCACGAAAGGGAGGGGTTTTAATAAGGGGAAATGTGTAGAGACGTTCCTTGGTCACTTTTATTCTTACTTATAAATTAATCTGAGGTAATTCTAATCTCTGTGTGTGTGTGTGTGTGTGTGTGTGTGTGTGTGTGTGTGTTCTTGGCTCAGAGGCTGATTTAAGAACGCAGTAAATATTCCGTCTGATAAACAGTCGGAAAATATTGTGATGACTCGGACATGACTCGGGGGCTGCCTTCCATCTTTCAACCCCAGAGGAAAAGAAATGCGCCCACCCACTTAGAGAGAGAGAGAGAGAGAGAGAGAGAGAGAGAGAGAGAGAGAGAGAGAAACACGTTTCTGCACAGGTGCAAAACACTGTGCATCTCACCTAAGTGGGCATGTTAGTGTGGAAGTGATCTATGGTAACCTTTCACTCTGTGCTGCTTAAAGAGAACACACACACACACACACACACACACACACACACACACACACACACACACAAGAACATAAGCAGGCCTGTCTGCCCAGGGCCAATTCTCATGACATCACCACCCTGCTGGAATGCAAAAATCCTCAACTGGAGGAGCTGAGAGGGGAAGAGTCTCTCTCTCTCTCTGTCTCTCTCTCTCTCTGTCTGCATGTGTCGCACTCTTTCTGTCTCTTTATATACATCTCTTTCTCTCTCTCTCTGCATGTGTCTCTCTCTTTCTGTCTCTCTCTCTTTCCGCATGTGTCTCTCTTTTGGTCTCTCTCTTGCTCTGCATGTCTCCCTCTCTATTTGTGTCTCTCTCTTTTTCTTTGTCTCTCTTTGTGTCTCTCCTTTTCCATGTGCCTCTCTCCATCTGTGAGTCTCTCTCTGCTTCTCTGTCCATCTCTGCATCTCTTTTTTTCCTTGTGCTTGTCTCTCTCTCTCTGTCCATCTCTTTTTTCCTGTCCCTGTCTCTCTCTCTTTCTCTGTCCCTCTTTTTCTGTGTCTGCCTCTCTCTTTCTGCATATCTCCCTCTCTTTTTGTGTCTCTCCCTCTATGTCTCTCTCTTTTTCTTTGTCTCTCTCTTTGTGTCTCTCCTTTTCCATGTGCCTCTCTCCATCTGGGAGTCTCTCTCTCTCTCTCTCTCTCTCTCTCTCTGTCCATCTATTTTTTCTTGCGCCTGTCTCTCTCTTTCTCTGTCCCTCTTTTTCTGTGTCTGCCTCTCTCTGTCTCTCTCCTTCTCTCCCTGTCTTTCTGGGTGTCTCTTTATCTGCATGTCTCCCTCTCTTTTTGTGTCTCTCCCTCTATTTGTCTCTCTCTTTTTCTTTGTCTCTCTCTTTGTGTCTCTCCTTTTCCATGTGCCTCTCTCCATCTGAGTCTCTCTCCTTCTTTGTCCATCTCTTTTTTCCTGTTCCTGTCTCTCTCTCTTCCTCTGTCCCTGCCTCTCTCTCTCTCTCTGTGTATCTCTCAGTCAGTGTGTGTCTCTGTCTCTCTCTCTCCCTCTATTTGTCTATCTCTTTTTCTTTGTCTCTCTCTTTGTGTCTCTCCTTTTCCATGTGCCTCTCTCCATCTGTGAGTCTCTCTCCTTCTTTGTCCATCTCTTTTTTTCCTGTGCCTGTCTCTCTCTCTTCCTCTGTCCCTCTTTTTCTGTGTCTGCCTCTCTCTCTCTCTCTGTGTATCTCTCAGTCAGTGTGTGTCTCTGTCTCTGTCTCTCTCTCTCTCTCACTAGTGGATACAGTTGAGTGCCAAAGTTTTCACCCCCCATGGTTTTGAAAGGAGGGTGTGTGTGTGTGTGTGTGTGTGTGTGTGTGTGTGTGTGTGTGTGTGAGTGTGAGAGAGAGAGAGAGAGAGAGAGAGAGAGAGAGAGAGAGAGAGAGAGAGAGAATGGACGTCTAATTTTACGATGCAGTTCCAAGTAAACAGATTTCCAAGAAGTGAAAAATGAAACATGGGTGAATCCTGAAACACGACAATAATCCAAGAACAACTTCCTGTCTCACACTTTTGGTCGTCTTGCTGTAAAATGTGTTCAGTCAGTGGTTAAGGTTCTGGGTTACCGATCAGAAGGTCTGGGGTTCAAGCCCCAGCACCGCCAAGCTGCCACTGTTGGGCCCTTGATCAAGGCCCTTAACCCTCTCTGCTCCAGGGGTGCTGCATCATGGCTGCCCCTGCACTCTGACCCCAACTTCCTAAACAAGCTGGGATACGCGAAGAAAAGAATTTCACCATGTTGTAATGTACACGTTACAAATAAAGGCTTCTTCTTCATTTTGTCATAAACGGATGCAAACCTTTACCACTCTGCTGCATGTCTGTGTCGGGGAAATCTGTTCTTCACGTCTCGGTCGGATTTAAGCCGCTGCTCGCTGTATCGTTTTAGAAACCTCGTTAACTGGTGACTCAGCAAGAAGCCGACAGATCGGACTTCCGATACACGCGCATCATCAGTCCAATCAGGCTTCAATCAGGCTCCGCCCCCTTTCAGCGTCATCCAGGTCAGTATATTCAACACGAGTGGAATTTCTCTCTCTACTTCTCGGTTTTAATCTCTCTCTCTCCAACCTTCTCTCTCTTTCTCTGTACTGTAT